>JANZLD010000003.1:50591104-50603760 GCA_026413575.1 Erythroxylum carthagenense
AAAATTAGATGCATGTGAATTGGAAATGAGATCAGATAGACAGCAAAGTGAATATAGGTTATGAATTGTTTTTGCTACATGATTGAGCGGACCATCGATGATGGTCACTCATTGAGTTCGCAAAACTTACCCAAAATTTGTAATTATTTTTCAGGACTTAGAAGAATACCCCGTTAGGCAACGGGTGTATTGTGATCGCTTGAGAGTGATGGAAGAGGTCGGGATCAGTTGCGTCTGTAGAAGAGTGAAAATTTTTGTAGCTTATTATAATGTATTTATCAGAGGACCCTCGTGGTCATTGTATCTACTGATTAGGATATGTAAATGGTTTTTCCACAAATTGTATACTGTTAGTGTAAGTTTGTTTCAAAAAAAATTTTAATACTGATATTTGACTGAGTGATGTAGCACGCCACTCTCGTAGGGCACGAACTTGGATATCACCATCGATGTTGGGTTCGGGTCTTACGGGAGTGGGGTGTTACAGATGCTCTAGCTTAAGCCTATGTAAATTGAAAATTTTGATGAGTTTATGGAATGGATGAGCCTAAAATAATAAGTCCTATAAGCAGTAACTCTCTAAGTGCGAATGAAACCTAAAATTTCCTTTTAACTTGTTTTCTAACGAAATTTTCTTCATACTAGTCTGCAAGGGTGTATTTATAAGGATAGTTTATACTTTTAATTCCCTTCAAATTAATTTGAATGATTTGCTCTTTATCGCATTTCTTCATTTTATATTGCTTACTTATTTCTTTTCCTTTTAGGATAATGACAATTTTTTCCTCGTACTATACTCAATTTCCTAATCGAATCTCTCAACTATTTTTTTAGTTAAGTCCTTTAATAGTAGTGATTTTCCTAATCAAATACTTTTTGTTAATAAGATTTCCTAATTTAATCCCTCAACTATTTTTTTAGTTAAGTGCTCCAATTGTAGCGATTTTCCTAATCAAATATTTTTTGTTAATGGAAATACATAAGCAATATGTCACATCAATATAATACTAATATAGCAATCATATAGGAGAGATATTAGTATGCTACATTAGCAAATGTGTCATATATAATAATATATGTCCCCCACTTTCATATGCTACATTAGCAAATGTGTCACATATAATAATATATGTCCCCCACTTTCATATGCTACGTTAGCAAATGTGTCACATATAATAATATATGCCCCCCACTTTTATATGGATGTCATGTCACCATATTGTGATATGTCTTCTATATAAATATCATGTCAAAATTTTATGTTAATATATTGATAGTACGTTTGACATTAATATACAGATAGTATAATTTATACTAAATCTCATATGTCTCTATTAAAAATCCTTTTACTTTAGCATGAAATACTATGATTTGTAAATTGTTAATAGTAAGAGGGTTTAATTGAAAAATCATCAAAATTGGTCTAGTTATATATTCTTATCATGTTATATGATTCCAAATATCAGAGGTGTCCTTAAAATAACTTTAATTATTGATCAATCATATAATAGAAAATTATTACTATATTGGTACGTGTAAATTGTTTATTAACTTATCATAAACCTATAAGAAATTTTATTACCTTAATATTATTCACCAAATAAACACTCAGCAATATCCAAAAATGAGTTTTTGAATTTTGTACATTGAAATCTCTAAAATTATTTTACAAGGATTTGAACTTTGTAATCATTTTAAATTTTGTTTATACTATCACTTCCTTTTAAACTTATTTATAATTGCATAAAATAGTTCTAATAATTCTTCCTTTTAAACTTATTTATAATTGCATAAAATAGTTTTAATAATTCTTAGTCATTTAGAAACTTAACTTTTTATTATCAAATATCATTTCTATTGCATCAATGTGATAATGGCTTGAACTCTTGTTAAGTATATATTAATGTAGTGAATTGGATGTGCATACTTTTTAGGCTATTTGAAAACTAAAGAATGAGTAGCCTAGTATAATGAATGATTATAACAATTTCATAAATCAAAATCATAAAGCAATGAAAGTAATTATCAAAGAGAGTAGGAAACCGAAAAAACTAATTTCTAGTGATTCAACTAAATAACCCTTAGTATATGTCCACTTCTAAGTTCTACTTAAAAATTCATTATTATCTTCTTCAATAGGTGAAGAGATGCCTTATATGTAAGTGTGCTTCATTGGATAAAGAGGAATTTTATATGACTTCTTTTTCTTTGAGTGAAAAGAAATATTTTACATGTCTTCTATGTCACAATTGAAAAAGGATCCTAAACAATTCAAATGCTCTCTCAATTGATATCTCACTTACTCAAATATAATTCAAGAATTCTTTTTTTGATCATACAACTCAATAAGGATTTATATCATGATCTCACACATATAAATATAACAAAACTCTTTTATTTGCTTCTCAAGACTCCCTTTAATGCTGAAGATTCTCTCATAACTCCTATATAGTCTATTTATACCCAAAATCACTCAAAGAAGTTGTTACATCGACTAGTTTCTAGGCACAATATGTTATTTAACATTATACCTTTGACTAACCAATGTCATATCCCCCAATCAGATATTTGAACTCTCCTCCCCCATTTTATCTAAAATGCATACTATGTTTGACTAACCAAATGAATAATGCATTTAACTAGTTAATAACAAAACTGATATATAATTTTCAATCATTGAGTAGGCTTACAAACAGTGCCAAACAATACCTATCATTGTTCTTTCAAAAATTTAAAACATAACTTATTTGATAAAAATTTCACTAAATGGTTTTCTTTAAATTAAACAAAATTCCTCTTGATTTTGAAAAAAATATTAATGCAGTAATCCTTATATGTAAAAGAAAATTAAATAATTTAACTTCTAAATATTATGAACAAAATAATGTTACAAGAAAGATTATGATGATTGAATTATAAGTGAAGTGTTTAATTCTTCTCAACTTAATTCTCATTTTAATTTTCAACAAGCTTACTTGAACAGTATATATGCTTGATATGATAATTTTATGAATAAAAAATATGAAAGACACAGAACAATAATAGAGAAATTGCACAAGCAAATGCATCTGTTATTCCTCCAGTATAGCTTAAAGACTATCTTTTTATTACCTAACCTAATAAAGGAGTGACTAACTAAAGGAAAATAAATAATTATTTATAAAATAACAAATTAGTAATGGTTAAGATTAAAAAAGCTAATGAATAAACTTGATCAAATAAGGTTTTTCTTAATGATCAATTTAGATCTTTAAATTGGTACGATTTCTTAAGTTACAATTATATTCTCTCTCAAGCAATACAATCCCTATTCCTAAATTTAGCTGACCAAAATTTCTTTCTAATCAAAATAACCTAAGAATGCATTAATTTGTGTACAAAATCTTATAATAGGTTTCACCTTAACCTAGAAAGATCATGTAGTTCTCTCTCAAGTTACCCCTTCAACCCTTATTATTCATATTGTGATCTAGACATAAATCGTCTCTCAATCTTAATAAATAAATCCAAAAATTGCATCTTTAACTTTCGAATAAAACTCAATAAGATTAGAAAAATTATTAAATCAAAACATCAAATCATAGGGTCCACGTACCTAGATTTATATCCTAATTAGTTCGTGATAAAAAAACAAAAAACCACACAAAAATTATGAAAGAATAAAGGAAAAAAATCCTCATGGTTCTTAAATCTTTTAAATTCTTATTGAACCTGATGGATTATTTCTTTTGCAAATTCTATATTTCTCTTAATGTCCACCTCCTTAAGTTAGTTTCTCAGTAATTCTTTTACATAAAAAATGATTTGTTAAGAAGCTCTCTTGTGTTTTTAATTGTCTCTCTTTTAAACTTATGAAGCCCTAATTTTCTACCTAATATGACTCAAACACGAGACCATGTTGGGCTCTGAGTTGTTTTACCTACCTTTATAAATTTTTTATTTAAAAATCACCACTAAGACAAGGATGAATATAGGTTTGTGTCACAACTATGTTAGCAAACTTCTTAGGAAAATCAACAAAACTTACATATGCCTCATCCCAAAAATCCAAAACCTTACCAATATGAAATTTTTTTGCCCTCTATCTTGTTGCAACACCATTTAAAAACTCATTTCAAAGATAATTGCAAATAGATTGAAGAAATACATAGAGCCTCTTATCAGTATTTCCTAAGGTGCTTTTATTTAGGGAAGGAGCATTAGGGATAACATCTTGATCAGTCAAGAGTTGATGAGGGAATATATTTTTAAAAAGGCCATCAAGAGATGCTCCATTAAGATTGAATTTTTAAAGCCTTTGATACAATTAAATAGGAATTCATCATTAATAGTCCTCAAGCTTTTAGACTGCCAGAAATTTTCGTGGATTGGATAGAAGAATGCATTTCATCAGCAAAGTTCAGCTTACTACTCAAAGGAAGTCCTACAAAATTCTTTAAGAACTTTAAAGTTATTAGGCAGGGGGACCCCCTTTCCCCTACCTATTCTCACTAGCCATTGAAATCTTCTCTAGAATGTTGGTAACAAATGCGAAGTGTTGAATCTAAATCATTTAACTTTTGCGGATCATCTGCTTTTGGTGTATGGAGTTGATGTGTATTCTCTAAATATAATGATGAGGATCCTTAAGGAATTTAGCAAGATGTCGAATATTAAATTTCTAAAAAGTTGTAAGTATGTTTCTTCAGATATGCAAAATGAGGAAGAGTTAAGTTGACAATAAAAAATCCAAATCCACACCCCTCCATTAAGATATTTGGGAATTTCGATTACCACAAACAAACCAGAATATATGGATTGTCTGCTCCTAATAGAAAAATACAAAACTAGGATAAATTCTTAGAAAAATGGGTGGTTTTCTTTTATTAGAAGATTGCAGCTGATATCCACAGTGTTGAGGAATGTTAGCATGCCCTGTAGTGCTCAATTAGTGCTACCTAAGAAGGTTACAAAAGAGATTGAAACGTATATTAATTAGTTTCTACGGGTTTGGAAAATTGGAAGCTCAAGGGGGCCAAAGTGAAATGGGATGAATTATATCTTGCTAAGGAGGAGGGGGTTTAGGGATTACATCGTTTATGTCTATACAGAAAGTATTGCTCACAAAGAGGATATTCAAAGATAAGGAGACCCTCTGGTTTAAGTGGATTAATAAGTACTATATAAAGCAGAAAAGCTTCTGGCAATTAGATCAAACTAAGGAAAACTTGTGGAGTTTTAAGAAAATATTGAGTTTGAGACACCAAACATACCGGTCGATGAAGAAAATAATTAGAGATGGCAAATGACCTTGGCTTGGGATTGATAGCTGGAGCAGGTTGAGTCATTTAATTAATAGGAATGATCTTAGACACATGATAATCAGTACAAGAAAACTCCCCTGATTTTGACTTAACATCAATATTTTATCTTTTTGACCTTGATTCTCTAGGTAGAGGTATGAAAAAAGGAGAAAGTCTAAGATAAAATCCACTATTGTCCATAATAGATTGCATTATTCCTTCCATTTTAGACCTCTAACCATATCTATCCTTGCATGTAATGTAACGGGCATCAACTAACCATCCAAATAATTAGGAGTTAAAAATCTTCTTAGGACTTATAAGCCATATTTTATCAGTCTTATAAAGACTAGGGTGAAGAACCATAACTACAATAAAATTGATTAAAACAATTTTAGGAAATGGCTCACTGCCAATAAACTCATTCAAGCTTATAATAGGCATATCATGAAGGAGACGAGAGATGCGCCCCAGTGGGTGAACTTGGTAGTGATGTTCTAGTTCTTAATCTTAAAGAAGCTAGTTTTTTCAGCTCCTGCATTGTCATGGACAAGTCTAAGGGCCAGTACAATGCAAAAAGAGAAGATCAAAGAGAAATTTTTTATGCTAAAACAAAAGATCAAAGAGAACTTGTCTATTTTCTTTTGTTTTTTTAATGAATTTGATAAGATTCAATGCTCACTTGCTCTGAGTGTGAGATTAGAATAATGTAATTTTCTAATATTTTGTTAATTACAATAATATCATTTTCTAATGTATAGAATTTTATTATATACAATTAATGTCTAAATTTTTTAATTATATTTCACTTGTATATATTTTAATTTTAGTATAGTGATAATTAATTAATTTAAAAACATAATGTATTAATTTAAAAGCATAGCATAATCTCACCATAGTGTTTTTCTCATATCAATAGCACTAAAAGCTCAGAAGAAAGACATACTACCATAGAACACTTGGAACCAGTGTTTTTGCTTTCACTCATCTTTTGCTCAAAGCTAGAACTTCTTGAACTCGCTGATCCACTATCAATGTTCATTATTAGTTTAGGGGTTGTTTGGTCCTTTTTTTTATTTTTTTGTTGTTGTTTTCGTAAAAAATGAAACAAACCCTGAAAACATGTTTGGTTGAAATTGTTTTCATTTTTCTTTCTTAAAAATAAGAAAACGGAAATAATTTTATGAAAATGTAAAAATGACGTTTTTGTGTATTTTAAAAACAGATATTTTGCTTGGCAAAAACAAATCAAGATTTGTTTCTTTGCGCCGATTTCATTGTCTTCTTCATCTTCAACATTTTTGTGCTACGATTTCTTCGGGTTTACTCGTTTCTTATTTATGTTCGTATTGTTTCCTGTTTGTTTCTGTATCTATTTCTTGTGTTTGTTTTTATATCTATTGCTTGATTTGCTTTTGATTTATTGTTGTTATTTGCGTTAAAAGGTCTCTACAAATAGAAATCAATGAAAAAACTATCACCTTCATTCGTTCCTAAAACAAGTCTGGCAGAAGTGAAAGAAAACAAAGTTGATGAATTAAAATATTTAGTTTCAGTTATGCTATAGTAACATGTAATTACTTTAATTCATCAACTTATGTTATTTTGCAAGCTCTCAACCTCTTCTCCTCATCTCTGCCACCTCTTCACCACCACTCATTAGCCTTTTCACCACTTTCTCAATCTTATCTCTTCTCAATGTTGGTGGTGGATCATCATTCCATGAGATCTAGTGCATATTACCTGCATTTAAACCAATCTTCATCACGAACAAGATCTATTTTCTTTCCTGGAAAAGACAACATCCATGGTTGAGCAATATGTACATTTTCAAGGATCGATTTTAGGATTTGAAGAAAAAAAGGGTGTATCAGTTTTGTCAGGGAAAATGAAAGAGACAAGAGATGTGCCTGAGTGGGTGAACTTGGTAGTGATGTTCTCGTTCTTAATCTCAAAGAAGCCAAGTTTTTTAGCTCCTGCATTGTCATGGACAAGTCTAAGGGCCACTACAATGCAAAAATAAAAGATCAAAGAGAACTTTTTTATGCAAAAACAAAAGATCAAAGAGAACTTGTCCATTTTCGTTTGTTTTTTAATGAATTTGATAAGATTCAATGCTCACTTGCTTTAAGTGTGAGATTAGAATAATGCAATTTTCTAATCTTTTGTTAATTAGAATAATATAATTTTCTAATGTATAGAATTTTATTATATACAATTAATGTCTAAATTTTTAATTATATTTAACTTGTATATATTTTAATTTTAGCTATAATGATAATTAATTAATTTAAAAACATAATGTATTAATTTAAAAACATAGCATAATGTCACCACACTAAAAGCTCAGAAGAAAGACAAACTACTATAGAACACTTGGGAACCAGTGTTTTTGGTTTCACTCATCTTTTGCTCAAAGCTGGAACTTCTTGAAGTCACTGGTCCACTATCAATGTTCAAAGGAAGATTCATCTTGGCCACATTCTCTTCTTGTTCAATGTCCATAGTTGTAAAAGGCTTTGCAATTTTCTCACTTGATGCCCCAACAAATGCATTGGACTTAACATCTCCAACATCAATATCCTTCTGATTCTTTTTTTTGTAATCGTAAAGGATAGTAATGTGGATATTGATGATCTTATCAAATATTGATGATCTTATCTCATCAACTAATATTCATGTATATCACTTGGTATTTTTGACTTAGCTAACATAGGAGATAACGATAGACATTGAAGGATAAATTAGCTAACATAGGAGATAACAATAGACATTGAAGGATAAATAATGTAGGAGATAATGATGGTGTAATCTATATATATGTGCAACTTTTATCTCATGAAATGACACGAAATTTTGCTCCCTCAAAGATTATTATGGTATCAGAGCCTTCACGCACTATTATAAACAAGTGCTGAGGCTATAGGAAATGACAAGACTTCGGGAACAATATTTTGAAGTGGTGAAGAAGACATCATCTTTGTATAACCTGAATTCAAATGATAACCCAGGAAACATGATCACATAGGTGTAATTGCGGGGTGAAAATTATGAGAAATAAGCCAGAGCTGTTTGTACCTCTTTACGTGCACGACAAAAATGGGTCTTTGTGGATGGAACCTTACAAAGACTGAATGAAGGAACCGCTGAGCTGGAGGAATGGTCAACTGTGCAATTAGTGTTGGTGTCTTGGATCTTGAATACCATTAAACCAAATTTGCGATCTACTATCTCTTACATGGAGAACGCAAAGAAGTTACGGGAAGACATTAAAGAGTGATTTTCAGTTGTGAATGGACCCCGAAGTTAACAAACTATAAATAGATACTAATTTGCATATGTGAGGAGTGCAAGTGTGACATTACAGCTTAATTAGAGAAGTGCAGAGAGGAAGAGAAGGTGCACCAATTTTTGATGGGCCTTGATGATTTAGTATATGGAACGATGCACTTAAATTTGCTTGCTGCTGATCTACTGCCTTCTTTGAATTGGGTGTATGCCACTTTGATACAAGAAGAACGGATGAAGATGATTACTAGGAACAAAGAAGAATGAGGGGAAGTTATGTGTCTCACAGTCTATGCTAGTGGAAGACTTAAAGGATGCAATAATATATGGGACAAAATAGTTGTATGTTCCAACTGCAATTGACTAGGGCATAATTCCACGACATGTTTCAGCTAGTTAGGTGCCCATAATGGTGGGGAGATAAGCCATGAAATGAGGAAAAATTAAATCTTAGGGAAGAGGACAACAACAGGGATGAGGAAATAATTCTGGACGTGGAAAAGGAATGCATCCATGTGCCAATGCTGCTCAGACTTCCACTGAAAGAGCCACTACACTAGTGACAGATGTGGATAGAGTAGGACTGCTAAATTTGAGCAATGATCAGTGGAAAACATTGGTGGAACTTCTCAACAATCACAAAGGAAACATCAATGAAAGAATGAAAGGTAAAGAAACAACATGGATAATTGACATAGGAGCTTCCAATCACATGACTAGAAACTTGAACATTCTGCATGACTTGAAAAAGATTCAAGGATTCCCTATAGGGTTACTAGATGGACAGTAAGCCACGGCTACAAAAGAAGGCATAGTGACTCTCCAAGGAGGCCTACAACTTAACAGCGTGTTATATATGCCTAAATTGAATTGTAGTTTGATCTCTGTATCCTAGTTGACAGATAAGATAAATTGTTTCATTCAGTTCACTAACTCTTTATGTATTATGCAGGACCGCAATTGGAAGATGTTAATTGGTGTGGATGAACAATGTAATGGACTTTATTATTTCAAGGGGATCTGTTATGAGAAGGCTTTCAAAGTTAATGGAACACCGTTGTTCAACCTATGACACAAGCGCTTGGGGCATCCCTCTTTAAAGACCACACAACTGGTTCCCATATTAGCATCAGCAGTGAGTTTGAAAATAATGCATGTGATGTGTGTCTAAGGGCAAAGCAAACTAGGAGCAACTTTCCTTTGAGCAATCATAAAGTTTATAGTGCATTTGAATTAGTTCATTATGATTTGTGGGGACCTTACCATACTCCATATTGTTATGCTGCTTATTATTTTTTAACATTAGTAGATGATTTTTTTTCTCTTGCTCTCTGGGTCTATCTGTTGGTTGACAAAAAGGAAGTTTCACGTGTTTTGTTGAATTTCATTTTCTTAGTAGAACAATAGTATGAGAAACAAGTTAAGACAATTCGAAGTGATAATGGAACTGAATTTATTTGCTTGACCAACTAATTTCTTAAACGTGGCATTATATTTCAAACATCTTGCACAGGAACACCTCAATAGAATGGTCGAGTTGAATGAAAACATCGACATATACTTGACATGGCGTGAGCTCTAAAGTTCCAAGGTAACTTTCCTCTTTCTTTTTGGGGTGAATGCATTCTAACTACTGGATATCTAATCAATAGTACACCTACACCCATATTGAAAGGAAAGTCTCCTTATGAAATGCTTCATGGAGCACCACCTTCATATGAGCACCTCAGAGTATTTGGTTGTTTGTGTTATGCACATAATCAAGGGAAAAATGACAATAAGTTTGCTAATCGTAGTCAAAAGTGAATCTTTGTGGGGTATCCTCTCGGGAAGAAGGGATGGAAGTTGTTTGTTTTGGGAACTCACACCTACTTTGTGTCCAGAGATGTTCATTTTTATGAAACTGAGTTTCCTTTTGCATGTACTACCATGCCGTCTGATAGTGCAGCTTCCCTAACTCTGCCATAAGTTGAAACTTCTATTGATACTGACAATGTTCTTGATGAGCATCCTAACAACTTTAAACTCTCAGGTGAGGCCATGATCATTAACGTAAGGCGGACACTGACATGCCAAATATACTAGCAGCTACCAATCCAACTGTTATTACTATACCAGCCTTAGAGGCCCGTGCCACTGATGTCATGAACTCCACCAGTCCAGAATGACTTAGATGAGGTCAGTGCACTAAACTCCCTTTTGTGAAGCTTTACGACTATGTGACGAACACTGTCCAAGCCATTAGCCCATCTACTCGTTCATCCTCTCCACAACATCCTTCAGACATGACTTATCCTATAACACATTATGTAAGTTGTGATAATTTCTCTTTGAAGCATCGCAGGCTCCTGATACGACCCATAGGAGGCCAACAATTCGGTTCACTTACCATAGGAGAAAGGCCAATGTCGTAAAAGGGTAGACTTTGTCATATGGGGGGAACAAGTGGGGGTAAAGTTGTCATAGGAAAGGATAGTTAGTTATTCTGATATGGGAATAAAACAGTACGGGAGTGAGGGAGAGGGCATGCAATATTCTATCATATTCACATAGAGTTGAGCCTACGGCTAGAGGCGCTAGAACCTCGAATTCTAGCATAGTTACTCTGTCATTTTCTGGTCTTGGTGAATTGAACAATATAGAGACTATTTCTGCCATTGTTGTCTTGCTATATCTATGTTTGTTGTTTGTATGTTCTGGTTGTGGAAATAGAGCTTGTGCAGGTTCTATCATTTGGTATCAGAGCACACAACCCTGGGCATGGCAGCAAAGAAACAGGATATAAGGTTGGATGTCTTGGAGAAGGAAATGGAAGAGATCAAAGTAGGGATGCAAGTGGAGAGTGAATCGTTGAGGGTGGAAGTCAACCAACAACTTGAAGGGGTTAAGGGGGAACTAAAAGATGAGAATAGTAGGAGATTTGATCAGCTGATGAAAGCCATCACCCACCTTCAAAGACGCCCAGAACCGACACAACCTAACCCAGTGAAAATGGTTGAAGGAGAGTCGTCGGTGACAGGTCTGAGGAGAGGTCGAATGGAGGAATTCAAGGAGGACATTTATACTAAAAGGGAGTCGGGTCACGAAGGGAGGACAGTTGGGTGGGTCGGGTGGGTACCAGAAACTCAGGGGCGGCCCACGACCCACGACCCGACGACTAATCAACAAACCGGGGAGCGTTTAGGACTCGAAGAAGAGCTGGAAAGGGGGCAATTCCAAAGAATAGATCGGCACGAGGGCAAAGAGGAGAAAAAGGATGAGTGGTGCGTCGGTGAAGCTAGGGTCGAAACTGAAGAGAGGAGGTGGTTCCAAGATGGGGACGGGTATCGACCTGGTGAGCGTTGGAGAAGAGGGGCCGCAGATGTTGATCCTTGACCTCCGAACTGGCGGCGCGACTGCAAGCCTAGGAGGATCGAAATGCCTACTTTCACCGGGTCAGATCCAGACACATGGATTAACAGGGCAGAGCGATTTTTTTCTCCTGGGAGGTACACGGCAGTAGAGAAGGTGGAGTTGGCGGCACTGAGCGTCGATGAGGAGGCTTTGGCATGGTATCGGACAATTGAAGTCTCGGGGATGAATCCGGATTGGGGGGAGTTGAAAGGTATGTTATATCGACATTTTCGTCCACTCCATGAAGGCAGCACATGCCAACGGTTCTTATCCATTAAGCAAGAGGGATCTGTCTTGGATTATCGGAGACGATTTTGGGCCCTTGTTGCGTCTTGCTGCGATTTGTCGTCGGAGGTGATGAAGTGCACCTTCATTAAAGGATTGCAACCACACATCAGGTATGAATTGACTTTGCTTAAACCTCGGGGGTTGACTGAGATCATTGAGATTGCTTTGGGAATAGAGGAGAAGAATAGGGAGATGAGGAATTATCGAAGTAGTAGGCCGATCAATATTGTTGGACCCGGGTGGATTTTAACCCCATGAAGGGGACCCACCAACTTCAGATCCAGGTATCGGGTGGATGAACCCACCAACTTCAGTACCCCATTAATCGGTTTTGTCCTCTTTGGTCATGAGTGAGCCACGGCTCGAACCCATGACCTCAAGGTTTTGTTCCACTTTATGTGGACG
>JANZLD010000003.1:50753770-50764658 GCA_026413575.1 Erythroxylum carthagenense
GTCTTGCATTCTTCATAAAAGATGTAGCTTGTCTTTTAATCTTTCCAATGATATGAAATTTGTGATTCTTGGATGTCGGAACGGAAAGATATGGGCGTTACAAGTGAAGATGTTACTTATGATTTATGTTGGTGACTGCTATAGAGAAATGTGATAAATTTGTAGCTTTGATGAACCATTTAAGTTGAGGATTGAGTATTTGGTGAGGTGAAGTTGGTGTTTGAATTATTATGAGGTATTTAGGCTTTAGAGTAAGTGAATTTGGGAAGTGTATAAATGTTTATGATGTTAAGTTAAAGATTGGAGGCTTGGAAGAGGCATTGGAGGCTTTGGGGAGCACCTATGTCCGCTAAATGGACATGAATGTCCGTTAAACGGACATTCTCGAGTGGAAAATCACCCCTTGGCCAGTCAATGTCTGTTAAACGGACATGCATGTCCGTTTAACGGACATTCTCGGGTCATTTGGCATCCTGCACTCGATTCATGTCCGTTAAACGGACATGGATGTCCATTTAACGGACATCTATGGGAAAGAAGGTGATTTTTGACATAGTTAGTTGCTGAATCTCATTTTGTGGTCTTCATGAGAATTGTAGGTCTAGATGTCTTCTTCCAAATGGTTTAAAAACAAACACAATCAGACATCTGGATTAAAAGTTATGGAAATGGCTCCAAACGAGGATCAATTTGATTTTAGGTGTGAACGTAGTCTATTCTTTTGGGCATAACTCCCGCATCCGACCTCTAATTGAAGTGATTCTTAGACCATTAGATTCCTAAGACATATATCTTGCTCTCTACAAAACTTCGTACCCTTTGGAGTTGTATTGAGGAAGTTTCTATTAAAGTAAGTTAGAGGTTGGTTGGGAGGTCATACTTGGAGAATGAGCCCTTTTAGGCTTTTTAAGCATATTTTGAGTTATATATCTCCGTTTGAAGTGATTCTTGCTTGAAAACAATCTTGAGGCTTAAGGCAACATTTTGTATGAATAAGTCAACTTATGATTTGGTGGTTACCTACTGTGCGCTCGCCACGAATATGGAGTTACAGCTAATGACCCTGCAAGGTTATAAGCACAAGGTTCATGTTTTTGCAGGTTAAATTCCGGAAGCAAGTTTTCTTTCGTGGTGAGGAATCCCTCCCTCGTGGGTTGCGTGTCCAGACATCACGTAGGATGTCGGACCCGTGTCTCATCGGGGTGGGATTCCAACAGGCAAACTAGATAAGTCCTCTAAAAACATGTCTGGAAACTCCCTCACAATTGGAAAATCTTCTAGCTTCCCTTCATTTACATCATTGTCCATGATGTGTGCCAAAAAGGGTCCACACCCTTTTCTCATCATCCGGTCGACGAGCAAAGTTGAAACAATTCTGGGTGATTGTGTTCTCCTATCTCCTCTGAAAATCACTTTCTCACTATTGCCAAAGTCAAACTCCACGTCCTTAAGGCTACAATCTAACTTCGCACAATATCTCTCCATGGCATCCATACCTAGTATAACATCTAAACCCTTTAACTCTAGAGGTAATAAGTCTACTACCAGTCTATCACCCTCAATAACCAGTTCACAATCTCTATACACTTGACTTATTATCAATTTTGTCCCTAAGGGAGTACTAATAATCAAGGGACTATCCATGGGCACCAATTTAACATCGTGCAAAATCATAGTTATAGAAACAAATGAATGTGTGGAGCCAGAATCAATCAAAAAATATACTACAGAGTTAAATAACTGAATCATACTCGTGACAACTTCAGATGCGGCTGCAACTTCCTCTCTGGTCATAATAAATACTCTGGCTTGTGCCTGACCCCTTGGCCTTCCTAGAGGAAAAGCCTTCCTCGCCGCTGCAGAACTGCCCACCTCAGTGACTGACCTAGTTTCCATTGTTTCAACCCTCCTCAAGGCTTGCAACTGCGACCCCTCTTGCCTTGGTATCTGGGGACAATCCTTGATTATGTGTCCCTTCTCTCTGCATCGGAAGCATGCTCCAAGTAACCTAAAGCACTCTCTTTTGTGAAGTTTCCCACAATGCTCACATTAGGGGTTTGTGTATCTACTCCTCCCCGCCCTTCCAGTGCCTCTCATATTTGAGGTTTGTCCTGAAACTGCCCTTGCCTGCTTGTTCTTGGCAAGGTCACTACTTCTCACATCACTCTGAGTGTGATAACTCCTTGTACTCCTCTCAGGCATTGGAGTACTCATTTCCTTCTTGAAAGACTACTCCCGGTTCTTCCTCTTCCTACTCAGTTCATTCTTTATATTCTCAAATTTTTCAGCCTAGAGTGTAGCTCTTAAACTGCTGGTAGTCACAAAAGTTGTGGGTCAGGACTTTCTCCTTGATCCCCAAATGAAGTCCTCCCTCAAACTTGTGGCACTTATCCTCCTCATTAGCAATAATGTTAGCCGCATACCGGGAGAGCTGAGAGAACTTCAACTCATACTCACTCGCACTCATATCCTTCTATGTGAGATTCAGAAATTCTCTGGCCTTCTCTTAGATATAGATCCTCGAGAAGTATTTCCTACTGAAAGCTTCCAAAACTTCCCTCAATGTCAATACTAGTGGTATGCCTTGATTGTGGGGCACTGACTCCCACCAATGGAGCACATCTCCCTGTAGTATACTGATTGCATAATCTAACTTCTCCTCGTCAGAGAACTTTATCTGAATCAAGACTCTCTCGGTCCTCTTCAACCATGCTTCAGCCTCTTCGGAGTTAGTAGTCCATTGAAATCTATAGCTCCATACTTGCGAAGCATATCATACTGCTCACTCCTCTCCACTGGAGTTTGCATCGAAACTTAAGACCCTTGACCCATGGCATATGAGAAAGCCTAAGCGAAGACTTGAAAGAATTGTGGATCCAGAGGGTTTACTTGGGGCATCGGAGGACGAGGCAGTGGCACCTCATGTTGCACACTAGGTGTCTCAGAATCCGAAGCATAATGTGTCCCCGTATCTTATGGGACATAGGATTCATCCATGCTCCCTTGGTGAGAGCCAAATCGATTCAGAGCTCTTCGGGTTTTTTTTCGAGGCGATATAATCACTCTTTCAATTTAAAACTATTGAAAATCTTTAGTTCGTGCAAAACAGTTTCAAATCATGTAAAACAATTCAAAACAATGCAAGTTGTTCATTTAAAAAAATAATGCATGTTCATTTCATATCCTAAACTACCCATTTCATGCCTAAGATACTCCTAAACCTAGTGGCTATGATATCATAAGATGTTGGATCCCGTTTTCAAAGCCCAACTATCCGGATGTCATCAAACGTGCGTGTGTATTCCTCGTAAGGTTATTTCCATGAACCCTCATTAGTCATCATCCCACAAGGGTGGTGTGCACACAACCGTTAATCACCAAAATCACAATTTGACTTCTTCAAAACAATTGTAACTCTAAGTCTCTAGTTTAATTTGAAGCAAGAATCATCTCAATCGGAGCTCTATAGATGAAGTTATGCTTAAGAAGCCAAAGTATGTTCATACGCTAGTCATGCTCTCTCAACCGACCCCTCACTATCTTTCCATCAATCTTTTTCAAAACAAAATCAAAAGCTACCAATTTTCATGGAAAGATAGAAAATTGTGTTAGAAATCTATTTCTTCAAGAATCACTTCATTTGGAGGTCGGATGATGAAGTTATTATCAAAAGAATCTAACATGTGTATATCCTCAATTATATTGTTCTTATCTTGGGAAAATTGCCATAAGTTTCTGTTGAAACCTCAGATTAAGATCATTCTTGGACAATTTGAAAGAGGACTTCTATATATACAACTTTTATGAAGACTAAAAAGTGAGATTTTTCTATTTAGAGGGTCAAAAATGCAAATTTTCGCAAGTGTACAGTGTATGTCCATTAAACGGACATACATGTAATGGACATAGGAAATGCACAAGCCTCTCCAATCCTTCCTACATCCATTCTAACATTACTTTCATTCATAATCTTTCCAAATTGACTTCTTCTAATGCAATAATACTCCTTAAACATTCAATTACAAATTTGAGTGCATTACACTCCTAAGTCTCAACTCAAATGACTCATCACATACACAAACTCTCATCATTACTATAGATATTTTGTACATATCTCTTATACAGCATCATCACTTATAATGCTCATATCCCTCAACTCTAATGCCCAAAATTTACATACTTTATATCGTTAGAAAGCTAAGAGGATAAGCTACAACTTTTCAGAAGACAACTTTATCTTATTCTACCCAAATTAATATAGTTTTTTTATAACTTTATCTAATTCTACTCAAATTAATATAGTTTTTTGACAACTTTATCTAATTCTACCCAAATTAATATAGTTTTTTTCTGAATTCAGAACACAATTCTTACCCCTATGTGTCCTACTCTTGGACTTTTATTGATCACGTTGCTTCCTTGGCTCTTTGTACGGACAAATGAGGGATTTCTCTGGCCACTTGAAACCTGTGTGGTTATGGTTGGGCTCAAAGCTTCAAAAACCATGGAATTGGAGCTCGTCTTTAACATAATGGTCCACTTTCTTACGAGAAGGCCCAATACACATTATATCACTTGCTCTCTCTTTATGGTTTATACTTTATATACTGCCTCCAAAAATATCACAACATTTTCAGATAACGCTAATCAAACGATCTATCCATCGTCCATTAAACTTCTGCAACACCATGCTCTCTGCAGCGGTGACCACCCACCGCCCACCACTTTCTTACTCCATCTCCGACAAACCATTTTCCTCTCCGTTCCTAAACCCTTTTCCTCCTCTCTTTATCTCAAAACTTCCAATCTTTACATCCCCTAAAACTCCTCTTAAATCCGTTTCTGCGACCCTTATTCCACCATCTCCAGCTTCTTCAAATCAACAAGAAGTCTACCAGCCATTTAGACCTCCACCATCTGAACTTCCCTCGCAATTCCGGTCTCTCGACGTTGCCTCTCGGCTCGAAATTCTCGCTAATAGGCTCGGCCTATGGTACGAGTACGCCCCTCTGATTTCCTCGCTTATGCGTGAAGGATTCACTCCTCCGTCTATCGAAGAATCAACAGGTATTTCTGGGGTTGAACAGAACCGCCTTGTAGTCGGAGCCCAAGTTCGCGAGTCTCTCGTTCAATCCAAAACCGACCCAGAAGTTGTTTCTGCATTTGACACTACAGGCGCTGAACTTTTATACGAGATTCGGCTCCTAAACGCTGCCCAAAGAACTGCTGCTGCTCGCTATATCGTAGAGAACGGGTTAGATGCTAAAGGTGCTCAGGATCTAGCTCGTGCTATGAAGGATTTTCCCAGGAGACGTGGAGATAAGTCTTGGGAGTGCTTTAATTATAGTCTTCCTGGCGATTGTTTGTCTTTTATGTACTTTAGGCAGGCTAGAGAGCATAAGAATAAATCGGACCAAAGGACTAAGGCGTTAGAGATGGCATTGGATGTTGCAGTGTCGGAAAAGGCTAAAGTTGCAATCTTGAAGGAGTTAGAGTGCGACGGCGAAGGGAGTGTCGGGAAAGATGAGGAAGTGCGTGCCGGGGTTCGGGTTCCGGTTGTGAGGATGAAGATTGGTGAGGTTGCTGAAGCTAGTAGTGTTGTTGTGTTGCCTGTTTGTAGAGCAGAAGAAAGGGAAAGAGAGATTTTGGACGCTCCATGGGAGTGTAAGAGTGGTGGTGAGTTCGGAGTAGTGGTGGCTGAGAAAGGGTGGACAAGGTGGGCGGTGTTGCCAGGTTGGGAACCAGTAGTGGGGTTAGAGAGTGGGGGTGTGGTGGTGGCGTTTCCAGACGCTAGAGCATTGCCTTGGAAGGCGAATAGGTGGTACAAGGAGGAGGCAATTTTGGTGGTGGCTGACAGGAGTAGGAAAGTGGTGAACGCAGATGACGGCTTTTATATGGTGGCGGTTGAAGGCGGCGGTAATGGTCATGGTGGGGGCTTGAAGGTGGAGCGAGGGTCAGCATTGAAACAAAGTGGGGTGCTGGAAAGTTTAGGGACAGTAGTCTTGGTGGTTAGACCTTCAAGAGACGAGACTGATGATCAATTGAGCGATGAAGATTGGGAGTGAGACAAGTTGATTTAGCTCCGCTGGTCATGATAAAGCAAATTTTGTAGATTGTCAATAATGGGGATTACTGAAACCATCTTGTTTATGGGACCGATCTCGATGCCCAATAGCAAGAATTGTTGCCCCACTTTGCCGCTAGAATTGCTTTATACTCTTTCAATAATAAATGCTCTATCATTCATGCCCATTGCTTGGTGGCAACTCAATTTATATTTTCGTTGTATACGTAATTTCTGATACTTTGAAATGATAAAGACAGAAGATTTCGAATCATGATGTATACGCATCTCTATTATGCTCTATTAAGGTCTGGAAATAAGTTATCCGCTTATTAGTAGTCAACACAAGACCGGACTTTACTTGAAATGAGAAAAATGGCATACATTCTCCAACTTACTAGTTTGCATACTTTTAGAATACATGCAACGCCATTCAGTTTACGATTCAGTAAAGATTATGCTCTACTTGAGATGCGAGAGTGATTCAATCTATGACAAGTTTATGCTCTATTTGAGATGCTATGCCATGACCGCCATCGCATGGCTCATCCATCAGTTATTTGTTAACTGACCACAATCTTCAATTAAGACAGTTTGGGAAGGACTCCCACTCCTAGACCCAACCTTCTCCATCTCTTTAACAACAACATAGCCATCTACAACTTTACCAAATACAACATGCTTACCATCAAGCCAGGAGGTCTTCTCAGTACAAATAAAGAACTGGGAACCATTTGTGTTTGGTCCTGCATTTGCCATTGACAGCACTCCTGGCCCTGTATGCTTCAGTTTAAAGTTCTCATCAGCAAATTTTGATCCATAGATTGATTCTCCACCAGTTCCATTTCCCCTAGTGAAATCACCACCCTGACACATGAAGTTAGGGATTATGCGGTGAAAAGTTGAACCCTTGTAATGCAATGGCCTCCCTGAACTACCGATCCCTTTCTCTCCTGTACAAAGAGCGCGAAAGTTTTCAGCAGTTTTTGGAGTGACATCTGAAAATAGTTCCATCACTATTCGGCCAGCTTTGGTCTTCCCTATGAGAATGTCAAAGAAAACCTTCGGGTTTGACATTTTCAATTACCAGCTGAAAACCTGCGCAACATTGGCAAGGAGAGTATAAGTTCAGATGTTCAGCAACCTCAAAAGGTTGCCAAAATCAATAGGCACACAAAAACAGAATTGCTTGCTCTTATTTGAGACGCTTGATATTTGTGACCACACGTTCATTAACAAAGAGGTTAACAATTCTTGCAGAAGCAATAACATTATGCTGTTATCGAAGTAAGGGATTACGAAAATTCAATCCCTTTTACTGTAAACGAAAGTAATGAACGTAAATGGAAATTAAAAGCAGTATTGCAACTTGTTCGAGGCCTAATCAAAATGGATAGGATACATTTGATAGGCACGGAGAATTGCTATTATTATTGCCAACCTTCAATGCAAATTACGCCATTATGGTTTATTGACGCCCTTGCTCTGCAAATTGGCTCCAAAAAACAAAAATTAAGAAAAGGCAAAGGAGTAAAAACAACTCATGGATTCACAAGTGCAAGCACACATACATAAAGTGCATACAAATCAACACCTACTAAATATGGGTACACCAATGAACAGACTGAAAGTATATGTAAGTAGTCGTATAAACGCGTATACAACAGAAAACACATCAAAATGAGGATCGTCCCAATAAAAACCCGCAAATAGAAATTGAAAAAATCAAAGGGTAATCAGAGTATGATCCATATAAGATGATATAAGGGCCGACAAGGAATTGATAGCATTAAGGAAAAAGTTTGCACCTTCGGGACGACTGGGGTAGCAGAGAGTATAAGCCGATAAAACTAAAAGAGGGGCTTTAGTTTTAGTTATATATAGGCTGAGGGAAGGGGTTTTAGGAATTTAGGGTTTTGTCTTTCCATTTCTTTGCCGTTTACTTCGGTACCCAACTCATAACTTTTTACATATCTAACCTAGCTTATAATATCGATGTCGGATTTAGTTATAGTATAATATTATACTAGTATTAATCAATATTGGTAACACTTTGGCTAATTTTTTAAATTTATAAAATAAATTTTAAAAATTTATAAATTTATAAAATAATTCCTCAATATTTTATAAAATATAATTTATAATTTTACATCAACTACATCTTTAAAAATTATAATAATAGAAGCTAAAAATAATAATAATCTATTAATTTCTATTAATATTATTTTTCATATATTTGACATATAAATAATAACCACAATGAATATAAAAAATCATATAAATATAAAATTAAGAACTAAACAAAGTAATTAAAATTACAATTTCATCATATAATAAATAATATTATATCAAAGCATTAAATAAAAAGAATAATAAATATACATAACTCTCTAAGTATTACAATTTACAATAAGAGTTCATATCGAGGAATCAACTAACTAGAAATGAAACTTGAAACAAAAATATTTATAGGTATATTTATATTGTATATTTTTTTTAATATATACATTAACTATATGTGAAATTAAAAGAAGAGGAGAGATGAAAATTTTCAATAAAATATCTACTCAAATTACGTTGACTTCAGTTCTCATTTGGTACAAAATACTCATCATTGAGATGAGTCTCGTCATCATTATTCAAATTTATTGCATCAAATAAAATGTCAATATTTTTCCATATAAGATTATCTTCCAAGTTACTTTTATATGTCAAGCTTGGTTCCTCAGAAACCTAATCTGCCAAAATTTCAATATGGTTAAAGTAAATTGGATCTACAGAACTACTGGTTCTATTAAGAGTCCTAAGAAATTATAAAAATATATTTAACTTAATGATGATAAAAACATACATTTCTTAAAGCTTTAAGTTGTATTGAACAAAGACCAAATCGTTCAATCTTTTGTATTTCAATCTATTCATTTTCTTGAAATAAAGAAATTTAAATGTGTTACAATTCCTTTCACACTCTGTTGCACTCATGCATTGGTATAGAATTCAAATCGTAAATATTTTCAATTATGGTACACCAATATCAAATTAGTCCCACCAAGCAATTATAAGATGACTACAAGGTAACGTGTGTAAAAAGAAGACCTATTTTTTAGATTGACCTCGATTGCTTCCTTTGCCCTCTCCATGACATCGTAAAAATAACTTATTTTTACTTTCTTATCACAATCAGCTAGACAAAAACTATCACTAAAGGCTTACAAACTCGAACTGCAAATTGACACTATGACTAAAATTCATTATCTTCAAACATAATTTTAGAAACCTTAACTCTAGCATTAGACCTAACATACTTTAATGCGACTCACTTATCACTTGTAAACATTTACCTCAACTCCTTCTTCATCAAAACAAAACACTGAAGTGATAAGAGATTAATCATAAATCTTATTATAACATGATGACATAAATTCCTACCATTGGTGAAATCCTTTCTTATCAAATTTAGTATCTATGCATGATTATAGGTAACCTTGGTCACTTTCTTTGCTTTCTGCATAGTCTTATCAATGATAAGAAAATATCTAGCATCTTCTATATTTTCCAACATCAGGTTAATGCAATATGTAACACAAGGAGTCCAATAAAGAAAATTATACTTGCTTTGCAATCTTTTTCTTGCTACTTTGCAAGCAAAATCATTGTCATTAATGAACTAAATAATGTTTTTTGACCATATTTCATTCACAACTTCATCAAAGATCTGAAATAGAGTATCAACATTTCTAATAAGGTCATATACATTAATAGAATTTTAAAACATTGTCCTTTTAGCATAATAAACTAAAAACTTGATAACGGGTTTATGTATTATATTAGTCCAACCATCACACATGATTGAACATCCTTAAGTTGCCCAAGTCATTTTTCTTCCAACCAATTAACTTTTTATTTCATAAATAGAGCTGCTTAGATGTTTACCTCTATAGTCATCAATTAAAGGAGCCTTATATCCTGGAGTGTAAGAGGCAATAACATCCACCATAAGTTGGTAATAATAAGATTTGGCAGCATTGAATGATACATGAAGCGAAAAAATATACAGATTAATATCACCAAGAAAGCTAACGTCCAGTAGATAGATCAGAAAATATTTATGTTGGACCCCATTTTCGAAGCCCAACATTCGGAGTCATGGAACGTGAGCTTAATCCAATGGAATCCCTTTAACCATCATCGATTCCTCTTCTTGCTGACCCTGTTTCCGGAGCCCAACGTTCGAAGTCATGAAATGTGAGCTTAATCCAATGGAATTCCCTTAACCATTATCGATTTCTCTTCTTGCTCTGATACCACAATCTGTTGGACCGCGATTGCGGGGTCTAATGATCATTCCGGAGTCATAAAGCATGAGTGGGTCTTCTTGTAGGGTTATTTCAATGAACCCTCTTTAGTCACCATTCTCATAACATCTCAAACCACAAGGGTGAGCCCAAACTAATCAAACGCCCAAATAACCACTTGAATTTTTCATAAAATTTTTTATTTCAATGTATCTAGTTTACTTTGAAACAATAATCATCTTACTCGGAGCTCTATAGCTCAAGATATGCCTAAAAATCCAAAGTATGTTTGGTAAATAACCAATTCATGCTCTTCCAATCAATTTCCTCACTTTCTTTCCATAAATATTTTTCATACCAAACCCAAAAGCCACAAATTTTTATAGAGGGGTATGAAAGTGTCTTAGGAATCTATCACTTTAAGAATCACTTCATTCGGAGGTCAGATGACGAAGTTATGGCCAAAAGAATCCAACATGTGTATGTCCTTAATCATTTTGTACCTGTCTTGGTGCAATTGCCATAACTT
>JANZLD010000003.1:50770727-50780908 GCA_026413575.1 Erythroxylum carthagenense
GTCACGTTTGCTTTTGTTTTCGCTTTCCGCCAGCTTTGCTTCGATTCGTTTGCATTTTGTTCTTCGATTCCCCTTCGAATTGTATTGTTTGACTCCAATGCGCTTTGGTTTCGGCAACTTTCGGTTCATTTTTCGGTTGGGATCCAGTCTTCGGATCGGGTGGCAACAGCTTGCCTTGTCCTTTTAGGTTATCTTAATGACTCGTGATCAGTGTGAATCATGAACTCCTTTGGCTATAAATAGTGCAGCCATGTCTCCAATGCTCTAATGAGGGCATAGAGCTCCTTATCATACATAGGATAGTTGAGTGGTGCCTCATTGAACTTCTCCTGAAATATGCAATGGGGCTTCTATCCTGCATTAACACAACATCAATACCTATTATCGAGGCATCACATTCAATTTCAAAAGTCTTAGAAAAATTAGATAAATCTAGAACAAGTGTAGAGCACAATTTTTCTTTAATCAAAGTAAAAGCTATTTCTTGTGCCTTGTCCCACGTAAATCCTACATTTTTCTTAATTACTTCAATTATGGGAGCAGCTAGTGTGCTAAAATCTTTAACAAACCTATGATAAAAACTAATCATCCCATGAAAACTTCTTACCTCTGTGATGCTTTTAGGTGTGGGCCATTCCTTAATTGCTCTTATGTTTTCCTCATCCAGCTCAACTCTATTATAACTCACAACAAATCCTAGGAAAATAACTCTATCCATCCAAAAATGACATTTTTGAATATTAGCGTAAAGTTTTTCCTCTCTAAGTACATTTTGCGCCTCTCTCAAAAGTCCAATGTGAAACTCTAAGCATGTACTATAACTAAAAATGTAATCAAAATATACCATAACAAGTTTTCTGATCAAGTTAGATAAGATATGATTCATTAACCGCTTGAAAGTACTAGGTGCATTTGATAAACCAAACTGCATAACTAACCACTCATATAAGCCATATTTTGTTTTGAATGTTGTTTTCAATTCATCACCTTCTTTTATCCTTATTTGATGATAGTGACTTTTTAAATCTATTTTGCTAAAAATTTCACAGTGACTTTTTAAATCTATTTTGGTAAAAATTTCAGCCCCATGAAGCTCATCTAGATATCATCTAACCTTGGAATAGGATGGTGATACTTTATCGTTATGCTATTAATGGCTCTGCAATCAATGCACATCCTCTAGGTTCCGTCTTTCTTGGGCACGAGCAAGACTATTACAATACATGGGCTCATACTTTCCCTTATGTACCCTTTGCTCATAAGTTCCTCTACCTGCCTTTAAAATTCCTTTGTCTTCTCAAGGTTACTCCTATAGGTTAGTCGGTTTGGAATAGCATCCCTAGGTATAAAGTCTATATACTGTTCAATTCCCCTAATAGGTGGTAACCTACTAGGTATCTCCTCGGGGAACACATCCACAAACTCTTACAATAAAGAAACAACCAAACTGGGGAGGGAATTGTTAGTCAAATTAATAACAAGGAGAGACTCCTTGTATACCAGCAAAATTAATTGTTGGTTTTCGATAGGGCCCTTATAATCTCAACTTTCCTCACAAAGAAACTCTTTCTTTTTATACTCTCCTTTTTTCCTCTCTTTTTTTTTTGTTTGCAATTGATCATCTGCCTTCCGCTTCAACTTAACTTGGTCCTCATAAACCTACGGAGGTGTTAAAGGCCCCAATATAATCAACCTTTTGTCCATCTTGAAGCTATACCAATTCTTGTAACCATCATATATGGCTTGTCTGTCAAACTTTAAAGGCCTTCCTAATAAAATATAGGTTCCTTGCATTGGAACTACATCACATAACACCTTATCGGTATAAGTCCGAATAGTGAATTTTACTAGCACTTGTTTGTTCACCTTGACCTCGCCACTGTCATTGAACCATTGCAACTTATAAGGTTTGGGGTGTTTGATCAATGGTAACCCCATTTTCTCCACAAAAACTACACTAGCCATATTAGTACAACTACCTCTGTCAATAATTATACTCTGAGGCTTTCCTCCCACAAGACACCTGGTATGAAAGATATTTTTTTGCTGCAAGTCTACCTCATTTACCTGCGCCTGAGTATTAAGGGCTCTCTTAGACACCAAAGTTGTCAGGCCAACCATTAATTCTAAATCTTCATCATCCTTATAGGCCTCATCATCTGCTTCTGACATTTCGTCTTCCTCACTTTTCTCATCTTCTATCTCAATAACCCCATTCTTATTCACCATTGTCCTGTTGTTGGGACATTGAGTAGCTACATGCCCACCCCTTGACATTTGAAGCACTTAATGTCCCGATTTATAGAAGATGTGGTATTTACTTTATCGTTGTGCTTTTGTGTCAGTTCTTCTTTCCCTATTGATGATTCCCCTTTACTCTTCCAACCTAACTTATCTGACCCTTCCTTGCCCCACTTAGGTTTTGAAAAACTACTAACTCTAGTTGTGGGCTTGGAAATCACTCTCCGTTTCAACTGATTCTCCATTTTCATTGCCATGTGCACTAATTCTTCCAACTCCACATAATGGAATAGTTCGACCATATTAGCTATCTCCTTATTTAGACCGCTTAAAAATCATGCCATTGTGGCCTCCCGATCCTCCTTAATGTTAGCCCAAATCATAGTCATGTCCATCTCCTTAAAATAGTCATCCACACTTTGATTTCCTTAAGTCAAAGTCCATAACCTATGATAAATCTCCCTATAGTAGTGACTAGGGACATATCTCCTTCTTATAACAACCTTTACTTCTTCCCACATCCCTATCGGCCTCTCCCGATTTTTCTTCCTAGCATTAACTAATTGATCCCACCAAACTAATGCATAGTTCGCAACCTATGATAGTCGAGCATCAGCTCCACCCTCTTTTCCCACTTTAGGTAGACTTCTAGATCACTCTGTAAGGATCCGATCATGCATCGCATACATAATATATATCAAATATACGCAATAGAAAATAAAACGGAACCTCCAAAACTATATCTACTCATGCTTATAGGTATAGAAAACAAAAACATGAAATGTAAGATGTTTACATATCTTTCTGAAGATCTCCTTCATTATTAGACCCTGATCTTTTAGTGGAATTTGGAATTATTAAATGAAATTATATGAGTGTTTTTGTATATTTATTGTGTTATAGATGTTATTGTGCTTTAAGGAAATTGATGAGAAAAGAATTGATTGGTTTTGATGACTTTGAGATTTGAGTAGATTTGTATGGTTTATGAAAGTTAAAGTGAATGAGTTGATCGAAATGGAAGTTGAAAATCAAGAAATAAAGAGTGAAAGTGTGAGAATTTAGAGAATTAAGAAAGTTTGACTTTTTGGGATCAATAGTAGAATGACTTTTTGACTAGAAAATTTTGTGAATTTTTCTGGGTTGATTTAGGCTGAATTTGAGAAAATGATCTTCATGAAACTTGTAGCTTCTGTTGAGAGCTTTCTATCGCCATGAAGTATGATATTTTTCGATATATGGATTGGAATTTATGATCTTCCGAAGTTAAAGTTATTTTGCTTTGTGTTTGAAAAATGCTCATAGGATAAGTTTGTGTGTACTGTGCTTTGAGACAAATTTCTGCATTGATGTGGTTTTAATTAGAGTAAGTAGCCTTATGGAAAGTTGTAGAGAAAGTTTATAGCTTTACAATGATGTGTTATATGTTATTTTTTGGTGTGGAAATTGGAAGATGTGAAATTGTGAAGTTTGGATGTGGTATAGGATGACCCATTATCTGGCAGAACATTTGATTGAAAATTTGACCTAGTTAGAGGTTGAAATTGCCTTTAAATGCTTCATGAAAGTTGAATATTTTGTTTTGATCTTTATATTGATATATAGTATAGAATTTTTGGACAATGAGATGAGAAGTTATGAATTTTAGAAATTGTGTCACTGTTTAAGATGACATTGTGTGGGCAGTACCTTTGATTGGAATTCTGACCCTTATAGAGGCAGCAATTACTTTTAAGTTCTTCATGAAAATTTTAGATTATGTTTTGATCTTTCCATTTATGTAAAGTATGGAAATTTTGGGCTATGAAATAGGTAGTTATGATTTTTACAAGTTGTTGTTACTGTTTGGGAAGAGTATTAGTGGATAGGAACTTTGAAGTAAGTTTTGACTCCCTTAGAGGCCAAATTGATTTTTGAGTTCTTCATGGAAGTTTTAGAGCTTCCTTTTATCTTTCTATTGATACCCAATTTTAAAAATTTAGAGTTCTGGCTCACAAGTTATGAATTTTAGAAGTTGGAAGGACGGAAGAAGAGAAGGAGTAGCGCTAGCGCTCTGTCGGCCTGGCTTGCGTTCGGTCGGTCTAGCGAGCACCCGCGCTCTGTCGGTCTGGAGAGCGCCCGCGCTCGGTCGGCCTGGCAAACGCCCTCGCTGGGTCGGCCTGGCAAACGCCCTCGCTGGGTCGGCCTGACGAGCGCCCGCGCTCGGTCGGTCTAGCGAGGGCCTGCGCTCGGTCGTCCTGGTGAGCGACTTTCTAGCGAGCACCTCGCCCGCTCGCAAGTGTGAGCTCTGATTTGAAATTTTTCCTGACCGACCTCTCATCATTCTTTTGGCTATATCTTTTCCGTCCGACATCTGATCGACTTGATTTTTGAAGCGTTGGATTCCTAAGATATCCCTCGATCTGTCCATGGAGAGTTGTGAATTTTTGAGATTAAATTGAGGATGATTTATTTAATCAAAGTGAGTTGGAAAATTTTCTGAACATGGTTCAGTATTTTGGTGAATTCTTGGTCTGTGGAGATCTAATTCAGCTGATTCTTGTTGCAAAATAAAATAGAGACATGTGGCTACAAGTTATCTGAAGGAATTAAATTTCAATTTAGCCCCTAAGACTTTCAATTTCTGAATTGAAGTTGGGTTTATGGTTCAATCTTGGATTAGTAAGAGCTGAAAGTATTTTGGCCATAACTTTTGCTCTAGTCATCCAAATGAGGTGATTCTTGATTTAGATTAAACTAGAGAAATAGGGCTATAAATGTTCTAAAGAACTTGAGTTTCAATTTAGTCTCTAAGAAATGTCAATTTTCGAATGGAAATTGAATTAAAGTGTTGAAAATGAATTTTAGGGGCAAACTTGGAAGAACGCTTAAGGGTTTAAGTTATAAGGCATATATGTAAGGGCATAATGGTCATTTTGAATTTATTAAATGGAAGAAGAGTTGGCTGTCATTTAAGAAGAGGAGAAGCACGAATTTGATTAAGTTAGAAACAAAAGAAAGAAGGAAAGAAGAGAGAAGAAGGTGCTTTTGGATGAGAGAAAGGAGAAAGAAGAAAAGAGGTTAGGGTTTCGATTTTTATGAGTTTTCAAGAAGAATTTTAAGATGATTAAAGAGAGAAAAAGGTGTAGGAAGATGAGAGCTCCATTATGAGCCAAGAAAATCTGAAATTGATGAAGAATTAAGGTAAGAAGAATTTTTACTTTGTTAAATTGTGAAAGGATTTTGGTTTAGATAGCTTGGATATTGTATGGGTTTAAGTTTACTAAGCTCAATTTTGGTGATTTCATAGTATAAATTGGTCAATTTTAGATGTTTATTAATTAGGGATTTTTGTCATGAATGAAGGAAATTAAGAGAAGCAATGGAGAAATTGAGGCTTTGGACAAGTTTTAAGCATGGAAATGAGGTGGATACCATGTTTATATTTTGAATTAGAAGCCATGTAAATGTTTTCGAAAAATTAAGAAAGAAAGTATTGAATTTTATTGTTCCAAATGTTTTTCGAAAATTGTTACAAGTTTTAAATGATTTGATAAATTAAGAAAATTTCTGAAATTCATTATTTATGAATAAATCTATAAATTGTGAAAATTGTTGCATTCTTTGTGTTTGATTGATTGAAGAATTGTTTATGTGAAATCATTTGTTATGTGATTTTGCAATTGTGGAAATTATGAATGGAATTTGTTTGATATGACCCGATGTGAAAACTAAGTTTTCGAAATTTGCCTTCGGGCAATCTGATTTTTAAGTGTGAAATGTGTTATGTGGGTTTGGTTAGGTCCCATAAAAGGGTCAAGTGCACTTGTCTAGGCTTCGCCCGCCTGCCCGCTAGTGACATTGGAGCTCTGTTAAGGATTCCCATAAGTTCACGGCTACACCGGACCGCTATACGGGAAGGTGTAGTACGTTCTATTCACGGCTGCACAGGACCGCTATGCGGGAATGTGCAGTACGTTCCGTTTCTGGACCGACCCAAACCATTCTGATGTGTTAAGTGTTATTGCTTTATTTCTAAGTGTGATGCATCCATGTTTTTGAAATTACTCATGATTTATTTGATAAATTTGAGAATTTTGAGAGAGGAGCAATTGAGGTTTTCAACCGTGAAATTTTTGAAATTGTTTATGAATGGTAAAAGTTTTGAAAAATGATTTTTGCTTATATTTCGATTTATACATATGTTATCCACGAGCTGTAAAGCTCTCCCCCCATTTCATCCCTATCTCTAGGTATTGAGTAGGAGATCGGATGAAAGAAAGTCAAGGCATTCGTTCACGGATGTCGGAATTTGAACATTCAGTTGATTGATCCGTTCTGTTTCTTTGTTTCCGGATTATGTAAATCCGTTTTCCAGTTGGGGTCCGGTTCCAAAATCGGGTCCCAACATTCATTCTTTAATATTCTCCTTGTTGGGTTGTCGTAAACCATAAAGATCAACATAGACTGTCTCTAATAAAACTCCACACGAAGATAGAACGATGAAACCTCAATAGGAGATGGCTAGAATTCTTTCTTTATGCTAGCAAAGACAAGAACTCTTGTGAGAGTTAAAGAGAAAAAGAGTGTTTGTATAAGAAAGAACATTTTTATCACTTGTGTCTTACACAAGAGGCATAAAAATTATCTCTATTTTCTGTACAATTTGGTCTTTCCATAACCCCCATCACTAATAGAGAGTTATGGGAAGTTAATGGTCATAAATAGCATGTATTAATGGAAGTTATGGGAAGTTAATGACCGTGAATAGCATGCATTAATGGAAGTTTGGGAAGTTAATGGCCAAATTGGCAACCAACAACACTTATTTCTAATCCATTCCATGTAACATTTTATACCATGATTACATCACGATACAATCCTGAAACACTCTCTCATATTTTGAATCACCATTCAAGACCATTTTACTCATCCTTTGGATCTTATAAGTATGTGACCAATTAGGTTCACGATTATGTTGACCACTTGAATTAACGCTTAATTCAAATAAGTCAAAAGCGGTATCTGGCAACAAGTCATGACTCCCAATTGAACGAAAAGTCAGTAGTTTGACTACGAACCTTTCCATACGTAATGTTGCCATGCAATTTGTCCTTTCGCCATCTATAACCCACTTGATTCAAAGTATGGTTAAAGTGTCAACTTCCACTAGACTGACTACGTCACATCTAGTCCATTAGACTGACTACATCATGTTTTGAAACAAAAATCTTTTGTTTTGAAACATGGTAGAACTGATATCCTATAGTTTTCTTAGAATATCCTACAAACAGACATTTGCCAGATTTAGCTTCAAACTTATCTAACTGAATTCGCCTTACATAAGCAGGATAACCCCCTTTCATATAAAAAAGATAGTATTTTTTGTTAGTCCATATCTTATATAGAGCAACATCAACTAATTTGGACGGGACTCTGTTTAATACATAAACAGAAGTTTCGAGTGCATACCCCGAAAAGGATTTTGGTAAATTCGCTAAACCCATCATAGACCTCACTATGTATAACATGGTTCAATTTCTCCTCTCAGCCACACCATTGTGTTGTGGCATGTAAAGTGGAGTCCACTGGGACAATATTCCATTATCCCTTAGATAATCCAAAAACTCTTGACTTAAGTATTCACCACCTCGATCCGATCAAAGTGATTTAATACTTCTCCCAAGTTGTTTCTTAACTTCATTTCTGAATTTTTTGAACCTTTCAAAGGTTTCAGACTTGTATCTCTTAAGATACACATACCTATATCAAGAATGATCATCGATAAAGGTAATGAAGTATACGAAACCTCCTTTTACATTTATGGACATCGAACCACATACATCAGTATTTATTAGGTTTAAAAGTCATCAGACATATTTTTCTGCTTCAAAGATTCCAAATAAACCTTACAATTTCTCTTTCAATAGCCATCCTTGCCACAATGGAAGAAATTTCCATTCGAGGCAATCTTATTTGCTTTCTTGAAAACTCCCTTAAGCCCTACAAAATTCTTCTTCTTTTAACTCTTTTTTTTCAAACCAGAAGACTCCACCACATCATAACCTTGTCCTTGCAGATAAATGGCTCAACTGCCTTGAGCCTGTTGACCAGCTCAAGAATTGTGCTGGACATATTGTTCATTCGATAGTTAAGCATAAATTGTGAGTAACTATTAGTTAAACCCATCAGAATTAAGTCAATACTTAATTCATGATCCAAAACAAAATCCAAGGAGGCCATCCGCTCGATGTAGAGATTCATCTTCAATGCGTACTACACTATAGATGTCCCCTCAACTATCTTGGAACAGAAGAGCAATCGCAAAGTCTCGATCCGCAATCGCAAAGTCTCGATCCTTTTGAACCTTGCTTGGTCATCAAAAAGCTCCCTAAGATGATAGACTATGGTATAAGCATCCATAGCCTCGTGCTGCTTTTGTAGCTCCGGTGACATAGTGGCTACCATAATACAACTAGTCATCTCACTATCATCGAGATGCTTCCTATATGTCCTTCGATCATCATCAGAAATATCAGCAGCAGGGGGATCAGGAAGTAGTTCTTCCAAGACATAACCAAGCTTCTCGGACTTGAGAACTATTCTCAAGTTCCTGAGCCAACCAAAAAAGTTTGGTCCAGTCAACTTATTAGCTTCCATCAATGATCTTAGATTCACATTAGTAATCATGGTGTTGACTCGGGCAATAGCAAGCTTTCGTCAAAAAGAGAAAAATTAGAATGTACTTAAATGCATGTCTATAAGGACTTTATTAACACGCGTTATGACTCCCACTATTTTCACGAATTCATAACCCTTAATATAAATCGAAGAGAACTCGTAGAGAAATTCTCTTAGTGGGTCGATATCTGATATCTTTAAGAATGACCTTGGGTTTGCCCAATAAGCCACCTTAGTTCAACTGGTAGGTATCGATCATACCAATTGCATCTCCAATGCAACTATTGAATCTAGCGCTATCAACTGTTGATGCGTGCACACTTATTGGGCTATTAACTCTTGACATGTGTACATCTAATATACACTACCTAACTTCACCTCTATCTACGTTGATCTTGGATTTGCCCAACAAATCAACACTTCTAATTAAAACCTACCCATTAATCTGAAATCCTATTTCTATGGTTTGAACATATTCGTGTAAAGTGGGCTTAGGTTTTCCCAACAAACCTAACTTTAAAAGGACTTTGTTTCTCGCTATATTAAAAGAAGGTGTTAGTTTTAATATTCTAAGTGAGAGATTTGACTAAGGTCTCATTTAACTTAGATGATCTTATACATATAACTCATATATATATACACACATATAGTTACTATAACTACATCGCATGATATGGACTACCCAATCAAATTGGGCCTAAGCCCATAACCATCCATCGTGCAAGCCCACGCATTCTCCTAACCATGCATTCTCTAATGCATATATGTAAACACATCATTTTTGGTTATAACATCTTATGGATCCTAACATGAAAGCCCAATCCAATAATTGGATCTAAGCCTAATCTAACACTTAGATTTATTATCTTCCTTTTACTAACTTGGCTAAAAATTACTATTGTTTGTTATTTCATTTAGAATTAATATTAAACTAATTAACATGAATGTCTAATTCCACAAATTAAATCATAATTAATTTACCTTTAAAAAATTATTTGATGTGCAAAATTAAACAATTTCAATTTTGTCATATGTCCCAATTTTTCTAGTTTTACTAAAAAATCTATTGCTCTACTAAAATTAATTCTAAATTAATTTCCATAATTTCCTGAAATTTCCAGAACATAAAATCATCATTCCAAGCATCTCTAGGTCATTTCATGGTGATCAAAATAATTTAGGAATCACATAAAAATTATTATGATCATTGAAACACCGATAAGACACCAAAAATGACAAATATGACTTTTAATATTTTTTTGGAAATTAAATTTCAAGCA
>JANZLD010000003.1:50786215-50800845 GCA_026413575.1 Erythroxylum carthagenense
GTTAAGAATCCTGCAAGTTTATAAGCACAAGTTTCAGGACTATGAAAGTCGGGCTCCGGGAGCGGGGTCCGACAAGTGGAGATTGCGTCGAATTGGGATATAATCGGTGATATTCACAAATTTTAGATAAAATGAAAGATTAGCTTAGTGGATAAGAGGATATAAAACCAAATACCATATTTACTTTAAAAGTTGAAGATTAAGTGGAAAAAAAGGGATGTTCCTCACCTCTCCAAAGACGAATCGTTCTCTTCTTACTTTCCTCTTAATTCCTTATCTTTCTTCTATTTTTGTTATTAGAGCAAAAGCCATATATGGCTAAACTTAATTATTCTAATTTAATAGGATTCAAAACTCTAGTTGTAACCTTGTGAGTTTTTGTTCTTAACTTTTATTCATGTTTTAATTAAAGTATTTCTTGTTTTGAGTTCTTATATTTCGTGAATGATTAATATTGATTAATCTAACAAATTAATTTAATGTTGATTATTTTATCGTTATCCATGAATTCAGTGATCTGTAATTTTCATAAAAGATTGATACAAGCAGCATATTGGTTATTTATGAAATTGCAAATTTAACTTATTATAAACAAGAAAACTAAGTTGAATAGTTATAGTTATAGTTATAGTCATCTTGATTATTTAATTTAGGGTTTAGTCATTTTTACTAAGCTTATTGCTATCACTTAACTTAGTTTTCTTGTTTATCATAAGTTAAATATGCAATTTCATAAATAACCTATTTGTTACTTGTATCAATCCTTTATTTGATATTTATTGTTATTTGATATAAAATGTTATCTTACACATTCAATAGATGGTAAGTTTTGGTTTAGATGCTAAGTTTGAACTAATTAATTTAGGAAAATTGAGACTTATTATGATTATCCTAATATGTTTCAGACTAACTACTTGAGTTGTGACATATATTATTTTTAAACCATTGATCAATGTTACAATTAGATGAGATCTTTCCCTTGAATTGGAGTTATGTATTCTTGAATTTCTCACTTTTATATTCAGTTGATTTATTTTCATTCCTTATTAATTTTAGTTAATTAATTAATTAATCAAAAACCCCCCCATTTTATTTTCTTACTTGATACGAAGAAACTAGTGTTTAGTTATCTAATGACTCGACCTGGTTCCATGATTACTACAAGAAGTTTAAAGAATTGAATTATTTTGGGTGCTTTGACAACCTAACTAGTGGTGATGAGTTTGCTCATTCAAATTACACAAATTTAGATAAGTAGGACCCTCTGTCATAAGACTAAATTTATCCGGGTTAAAAGCGACCTTAAGTTTTCTCAATAAGTGAAATAATAAATAGAATTATGGTTTGTTCTTATAACAATAGAAGGCAAAAATTACGTTCTCAATATATACTTAATATTTAACTAGGGATTTATTTTTGTTCTTCTCATCAAACACAAAATTATATGTAATAATATCACATACATAAAACATGGAATTTAACATGCGTCCAAATATGTATCAAACACATAACCCAAGTATAGAACTTATGCACACATAATTAAATTATATACATAAAACATCAAACTTCGCTTGATTCTAGTTATTGATTTTCATAATCTAAAATAATATTTCCAACTCTTTGAAAAAATTAAATGAAAGTATATTCAAAGTTGAATTGAAAATAATTTTTAATAAATTATGTTTCTTTTTTATTGTAATTTAAAAAACTCCTGTTTATAATTATGTAAGTAACAAATTCTAATATGATTAGAAAACTACTTCAAACCTAATTAGAAATTACTTTTCTTTAATTAGAAATTTGTTTTCTACTATTAAAAGGAAACTATTTTCAAAATTAAATAAAACAATTTTTCTTGAAAAAGAATAATTTTATTAAGCCTTAAAAGGCAAACCAATTGAACATCTAAAGTACAATGCTAAAGGCCACTACAGTTTAGTGACCATTAAGGATTACAAAATAGGAATTTAAAGAATAAGATACTAGACATTCTAAAAGGAAAGAAGGTATTAGTCATCCTGAAATCTTTGCTTTTGTATGTTTATTTAGAGTTTGATGTGTTGTATAAGTTGCTTGCAGATCTGATCCATAGGGAAATTCTTGTCTTGAAAGATTATGTTATTTCTTTAATCCTATATTGCTATGACTATAGAAGATAGAACCAACCAAGAGCATTTATATGTAGTTTTGTTAAAGCATCTATCACAATAGCGCGTCGTAACACTACTCAAAATAAACTAAACTAAACTTACTACAATAGTAGTGGTGAGTCTAGGTCGATCCTACAGAGAATGTGTGTAAAGTTGTTGAAATAAAATTAATTAGTGTTTAGGTTATGGGGGGTTTGGTTTGGTTTTAAAATAAGAAAATAAAATGAAACTAAACTAATAAAAACAAATTAAAGAAAACATTTGAAAACGATGAAAGTGATGAATTTGTTGGGAGTCCGATTCCTTAGTTTAATCTCGACCTACACCTAATTAAACATATTTCATTAATTTGTTGTCTCAAACCTCTCATAGCAACTATTGGTCGTAGATTAATAACAAGCTCTGTTAATCTCGATTTTCCCTTATGTCATGTCTAATTAAGAGACACTCGTTAATTAAACCAAGTCATCGAACAACCTAGAATATGATCTCTAGATTTAATTGTATAGTCATATTACGAATTAGGAAAATAGATCAATTTAAGAAACAACCATATAAGCTCAGGTCATTTAACTTAGTTTATGTTATCCCTATTGATTACAAACCATTAGTGCTACAAATAAATTTCAAATATAACAATTACGAATTATATTGAAATTCTAGAAATGGGTTCTTACGAAAAAAATCAAATAAAGCATTTAATCATTCCCACACAAGACCCAAACATTAAACATAGGGTAATACAATCAATTCCATGGGTCTCTCAAGGTTGAGAGCTTTACCCCTTCTCCTCATCTTCTCCTTAAGCTCCTTCTTCTCCTAACCAATAACTCTGAAAACTCTTATCAAAACTTTGTCGCAAACCTCTCGATTTGTATTAAAAATCTAGGTTAAAAATATGGTAAGTTGTATATTGTCATACCAATGAGTTATGTGTTGGCCCCAAATTTTTTTCTTAATGAATAAACATGACTTAGATAATTTTGAGGTTTTGATAGATTAATCTTTCTTGAAATTATTTAATTATGTCAAAGTTAGTAGGATTTATTGAATGGGTAAATGGAATTAAAGTGTTAAGGTTATAAGAATGCTCAAGGGTATTTTTGGCCAAACACTTAAGGTTAAAAGAACATAAGTCTATTAGGAAGGGTAAAATGGACCTTTTGGACTCATTAAGAGTAGAAATGGAAGAAAGAAATGTAGTCTTGCTTTTAAGAGAAGGAAAAATGTGAATTGGGAGAGAAGAAGAGAAAATAAAAAAGAAAGAGAAGAGAATTTCGGTGGATGAGAGAAAAGAAGAGAGTTGAGCTAGGGTTTCTTCATTTCTTAACTTTTGAGAGAGATTTTGAAGTGGTTCAAGAAGAGAAAAAAGTAGAGGAAGAGAAGAGCTTCCATCTAAGCCAAAGATATCTTCATTTGGTGGAGAATCAAGGTAAGATCATTTTGAATGTTTTGGATTTTTGGAAGGATTTTAGTTCATGGAATTTAGAAAAGACATGGTTTTAAGTATTCTAGAACCAATTTTAGTGATTGTGCTTTGTGAGATTTTCAACTGAAAACCCTATTGAGTGAGATTTTTGTTATTGTATAAAGGAGATCAAAAGAGGTAAGAGGAACAAGAGAGAGGCATTTTGAGCAAGTCTATAAGCAAGGCAATCAAGGTGGGTTACATGTTTATAATAGAGTTATAAGCCACTAATGCTTTTCCAAATCAAGAAAATAAAATGATTTCAATTACTTTATAAGTGCTGCATCTATTACACTTTGAATGATTTGAAAAATCTTTATATGTTTGGTATATGAATTTTGTTGATGAATTTCAAAGTGAAGAAGGAAATGCTTTGAAATATTTTATGTTATGCCTTAAAACATGTCATAGCATTTTGTATGAATGAAAAGCCGAGAAAGCATAAAAGTATGAGCTTATGATAAAATTATTTGAGCATGATTATGTGCTTTTGTTTGGGCGAGAGTGGAACCATTATGTTTGTCATGTGTACGTTGACAAGAGCCTTCTCCGACTGCTCGCTTGTGGCATATGAGCTCCGAAAAGTGGACTCATTCTGTTCATAGGGTAAACTTCAGTTTCTCCATTTTATTTTCATGGAACCTTTGAGCCATTTAGTTATGCATCACATCTTTGAATTGTTAAAAATTGTTGTATAATTTGAGTGTTCTGCAGTGATGGGTAAATGTATATGCTATATTGATGTGATGATATTTTAACTACGAGTTTTGGAGCTAAAATGGTAAATTTTTATTGAGAATTTAAGAACAAAGCGTTTATGAATTCATTATGACTTTTATAAGACAAATGCACATTTCAACGATTTTGCTTATTCTCTGTTATAAACTTGTTTTACACGAACTTTCAAGCTCACCCCCTTTTGTCCCATCTTCAGGTAATAGCTAAGAGATCAAGTGATCAAGAGTCTAAGTGAATTTCTCCAATTTGCTTATTTTATATTTTGAGTTCGTTTTGGGAAAGCACAATGTTTTAGTCGCATTTTAAGAATCTTTTGTAATTTGAGATTTTGAGACGATGATGTAATGTGGCTTGGAATGCCATTAAAGATTTGTAAAACCTTATTCTTTTGATGCTAATGAAAGATGAATGGTGATATGAGTTGAAATTAGATATACGTGAAGAAATTATCAACTTAAGATGATGATTTTGAACATGAATCGTTGATACACACACATACACACGCACACATATACAAGTGAGATGTTATGGAAAGGAAAGATAGGAATTATGACTGATCAGATGTAGTTGAATGTGCTGAGACAAATGATTTGAGATATCAGAGTTTAATGAAATCAATTTGGTAGCTGAATGGTTAAGCTCAGGACATTCCAAGTTTGCATAGTGCAAAATTCCAAGTGTTCCATAGGGGAAAATTCGTATTCTGACTTCAGAAGAAAAACTGTATCGATCTAGGCTAAATTAGACAAAGTTACCTTCTAGCTTTCTAACGATATATAGTATGAAATTTATGGACATCGGAGTCGAAAGTTATGGTCCTTATAATGGGAGATACTCAGGAGTATAGACTGTATCTTCTGTGTACTGTTCATAAACTTCTTCTGGGTACTGTTTATCTTATATCGTCTAGTCCAATTCTGACCCTTTAGATAACAAAATCTCACTTCTATGTATGCATGAAAGTTGTAGATGATCTTGAATTCTTCTTTCAAACCATCTAAGAATGGCCTTCATTGAAATCTCTAGAGAAAGTTATGCTAATTGTAAAACATCTTCTGTGTACTGTTCACAAACTTCTTTTGGATACTTTTCATCTTACATATTTTGGTCCAAGTTTGACCCTCTATATGATAGAATCTACCTTCAAGGTCTTCATAAAAGTTGTAGTTCTATAAGTCCTATTCGAAATCATCCTAAGATGGCCTTAAATTGACATCTATGGAGAAAGTTATGCCAATTTGTCCGAAGCAAGTTCAATATAATTGAGGACAAAAATTTGTTTGATTCTTTGGGCCATAGCTTTGTTATTCGATCTCCAAATGAAGTGATCCTTAAGTTAATAGATTCCTAACACATTATGCTATCTCTCTACAAAAAATTGGCTGCATTATGAATTGATTGGAAAAAGTTTGATTGAAGGAAAGTGAGGGAATCTATTGGAATAGTATAAACTGGTGTTATTTTATTGAACATACTTTGACATTTTGAATATATCTGGATTTGTAGGGTTCTAATTGAGATGATTTTTAATGTGGAGTAAACTAGAGACATAGGTTTACAAATTATATGAAGAAGTCAAATTCTGATTCAACCTCTAAGATGTTCAATTTCTTGATGAAAGTTAGGTATTCATTATAATAAGACGTTCAATTTTTTGATGTAAATTGAGCACAAAATATTTGCTTCAGTATAAGAATAATTCAGAAATGGGGCCCGAAACTTATGGTATCAGAGAAAGATGATGAACTGAGGAGGACTAATGATGGTTAATTGGAATAACCAAGCATGGTAACAAGCACAAGCACACGTTTTTATGACATCTGAGTTGGACTTCAGAATCGGGGTCCAACATTATGTCTCATAGGTGTGAGCAAGCCTCAACCCCGTGAGTTACCACTCATGGGTATGAGTGTAGCTGCATGGGCATAAGAAGATGTCTCATGCCTATACGATTTCTATGCATGTCGTGAGTACCAGCCCTCTCTTCATGTTTTCATTCTAGCAGTCCACTCCGAATGCAGCTTCTCTCCATCTTCGATTTTATATTGTCCTTAAATCATTATCGTACATTGGCATGAGGGTTACCTCATGCCCATGTAAATCTATGCACAATCATGAGTTATGCCCACAGCTGTGCGGTAATTTCAGCATTACCGTGAGTAGTTCCAGTCCTCTTTTATTTTATTCTCCAACCAAAGTGCATCCCCTCTCCACACATGTTTCTTATATTTAATAGCTAGGTTTTGATGCATGGGACAATTTATTCCTTTGGTAGCATGAGGTGTCTTCATCTTACAATTCATGGCCGCTGTAATTCACTCACAGTTGTGATAAAATTTCAGCAAGCTACAGGTAGTCTTTATACTCTTCATTCTTTATCATTCTTGGTAATTTCTTGTCTTCTTCTTGTTTTAATCTTCCTTATTCTTGTTTCATGAAGACAAGTAGATATGAATCTTCAAAAAATGACTCAAATATAGTGCTTTCAACTCACTTTAATTATTTTCCTTTCAAATTGTGCCTAAAATCACATATGAGTCAAATTGAGTATCTTAAGCAATTTCACATCATTAATCACTAAGTGTTATGAAATAATTATACAATCAATTAAGCACATATCAATTCCACCCCTATCTTTTAGCCGTCCTCAGGCAAAACATCAAAATTAAGCTTATAGACCCAAAAACATTTACTTAATTTCCATATTTTCCAAGAATACATAATCATAAGCAAAGATGAATGGCTTTTAAAAATCATAGTAAGAACTTAACATTCTAAGCTTTTACTAATGATCAACCAAAATTCAATACCTTTAGAAACTAAGCAATCTAATGGTAGACTTGGAAAATGTGTTTAACTAAAATAGATCTATGGGTACACTCAGCACCATTTATGATCGTTCTATTCCACAACTTTGCATATCATTTCATTTCTCCACCACTAAAATTCACATGCAATCATGAATCAAAAGACTTTTCAAGGTTATAATATGGGTAAAGGAAAGGTGAGATATATTTGGGTAAAGTAGCATGAAAGTCATCAAAGCAAGTGAAACAAAAGTAACATTCAATGAGATATCAAGTGCATAAGTTAAGATTCATATAAAACTAGGTACCATCAGCTATGATGAATGCAACAATTATATTTCACAACTTAATTTAGTTTTCTAACGCAAACCACATGAAACATAACTAATCAAAAAGGATCACTCATAATAATTGATGATAACACTACATTGAAACTACAATGAGTGAACCTTCCAAGACAACATCTACCTCTTATCCAACATACTCAAATAACCCATTCATTAAAACTTTAGGAGGATGCAGTAATTATGAATAACTTTGTGAACCGTTTGCACTTCATTTTAAATACTTTTATTTAAACATCTTTCTTTCTTTCTTTTTCTTTCTTTTTTTTTAATTTTTTCATCTCTCTCTCTCTCTCTCTATATATATATATATATATATATATATAACATTAAAAGAAACTACATCATCATGTGAGTTCCAAAGATATGACATAAAATAGCATCCTAATCATTATAACCAACCCACACATATGCATTGCCCCATACTTAGAATTTTGTATATCTACAAACTTAACAATCAACAAATGATTTACTAGCTTTAAAGCTTAGGTGAGACATTTGGATAGGTTTAAACCATGTAATGTAGTTAGTACACAAAGAAAAGGCAAATAAAGCTTAAAGAGGCCTAACAAGGGAAAAATCATGTCAATAGGGAAAAATCATGTCAATAAGGTAGGGTATTTGGCTAATGTAGCTTATAAAACAAAGAGTGCCTAATCATTTCCATATTAATGAACGTAACAAAAATGTCTCGAATGGAAATTTAAAGCAAAGTCAGGATGTATATGTCATAAAGGTCACACATTATCAAAAGACAATGAGACTGATATGGATGTGTCAATCTAATAAGGCTCAAAATTTCAATAGCTTTATCTACTATTAGCCACTATTCTTCTAAAGATAGTGCACATTGACCAATCATAATAGCAAAAGTATATGCTAAAGTCGCCATGAAATTCTCTATTCAGTTCATTTTATAGCCATGACTATATAATCCTAGAAGCAATAGAAAATGAGAAAATATTTGATTGTTTTTTTAATTCTCTTTCTCATTTTGATTGAAAACTTAAAAGCAAGTAAAAACAAACCAGCATAGAAATACACATGCATAACATAACTAGTAAGAAAAAGCAAAAGAAAAGAAATTTACTTCCTTTGGGTTCCTTCCTAAGAAGCACCTTTGTTTAGTGTCATTGGCTTAACTCCTTGTTTCCTCATCACATGATGAAATTATGATCTTTTAATATCACAGTTTAAGTGACTTCCACGTAAGATTATTCAGGATAGCGTATTGGTTGATAATCTATCGTATTCAACACATTCCCTATCTTCAAAATCTCAAACCTTACTAAGTTTATATTATCAGGAAAGACCTCGAATGTCTTTTCACCTTTTTCTTCTTCGTTCACTTTCTCTAACTTGCTAGGTAAAAGTAAAGGGTCATTCTTAACAACAAATTAGAACTCAATATTTACCTCCGAGTTAAAAGATATAGCTTTTTCTCCTTTGAGCTCTTCCTCCACTTCTTCTTCGTCATAAGTAATTCTTTGAGTGTTACACTAAAGATTCTCAAGCTCCTCATCACTTTGCAAGGTCTCCACACTAACTTCCTTTGGGCACACATCAATTTGATACGGCTACTCCTCTTAACTTTGTGATTTCAGGTGGCAGTGCATCTTGTTGGAACCTTTTCACTTCTTCCTGCAATTGAAAGGCATTATTAGTGGCAACATTAACTAATTCTTCCAAGGATGTAAACTGAGTTTTGCTAGCCTCCTAATTTTGGAAACTAGACCAAATTATCGTTTATCCTACTGGAATTGTAGAATATCCTGTATATTCTATTGAATTTGAAGATTGTTAACAATCATAATATTAAGCATATCTTCCAGAGATGTACCTGAGTTTTGTCGACTCTCCACATCTTGGGCGCTTTGGGTTCCATCCCACTAGAATTGTAGAATATTTTGCTAAATTTATTTCATATCCTGTTGAATTTGCAACATATCCTGTTGAAGTTGAATACTGTTAGCATTATAAGTCTTGATAAGGAAGTCTAGAGATATACCTGAGTTATGAAAAGAAGCTTCTAGTCTACACAGGAATTGTTGTGTATCTTGCGTACTATTATAAAACTAATAATATTGATTATCCCATCTATAATTAAAATTTTTGTGATCACTCTAAACATGATTTTAATGTTGGGATATGAGTTACCAAAGAAATTACTTTCATCCATAAATATATATTTTTTTCAAATTTTAAATCACTTATACTAAATAGAAAGTGAAAAGATCAAGAATTAATTGAAAAGAAACAAATTAAAAACAAATATGTACAAAACACCAATTAAAATCAAGAACAAAAACTAAGCATCACACTCCCAAAAATGGCACCAAAATTGACAATAACGCATCGTAACACTATTCAGAATAAACTAGACCTACTACTATAATAGTGGTGAGTTTAGGTTGATCTCATAGAGAGTGTGTGTAAAGTTGTTGAAATGAAATTAATCAGTGTTTGGTTTATTAGGGGGTTTGGTTTGGTTTGAAATAAGAAAATAAAATGAAACTAAACTAACAAAAACAAATTAATCTCAACCTACACCCAATTAAACATATTTCATTGATTTGTTGTTATCAAACCTCTCCTACTAACTATTGAACGTGGATTAATAACAAGCTTTGTTAATCCTGATTTTCCTTTATATTGTGTTTAATTAGGAGACACTCATTAATTTAACCTAGCCACCAAATAACTTAGGATACGATCTCTAGATTTAATTAGATAGTTGCATTACAAATTAGAAAAACTGACCAATCTATGCAACAACCACATACGCTCGGGTTATTTAACCTAATTTATGTTATCCTTAATGATTATGAACCATTAGTCGCTATAAATGAATTTTAAATATAACAATTGTAGATTATATTGAAATTCTAGCAATAGATTTTGATAAGTGTAAATTGCATTTTGTTTTAAGGCATAGTTTGATATATGTTTAGTTGTTAATTCAATCGTTTAGTATGTGTTTATAATAGAATTGTCTTAGTTTGTTAATTAATTATGTTTTACGTGTTTTAGTCTTTGACCTTAAATATTATGTTTTTAAGGTACCTTGATGTGTTTGTTATTATTTCAGGGTCAACATTGAAGAACGAAGGTGACCTATGATTGTGACATGTTAGGCCACGATCGTGATAGAAGCACATGAGTTAGCCCACCATCGTGGCCTGCATGCCACGATTGTGACAAGAGTGCAAGGAACGACCCACGATCATGGCCTACATTCCATAATCATGATAGAAGCTTGGATGTGGTCGTGGTCTGCATCGAACAGACGCGCAGACACTAAAAAATGTCAAGTTTTGAGAGAGGGCCCCGTAAAAACCTAAAGCTACTCAAAAACATAAGATATATTTAAAAAACAAGAAAAAGAGAGGAGAGCTTTTGCATCAACCACCTTTAGAAACCCTAGAGAGAATTCATTGAGAGATTGAGGAAGAGAAGAAGGAAGAGAGAAAGTAGAAGAAGCCAACTCGATGTACTTCCCAGATCAAGAGGTTTCGCGACATCACTACCTCCCGTCCTCCATTTCGATATTATTTCCTGTTTAATCTTAGTTTTATCATTTTATAGAATTGGAGTGAATAGTTGATGATATAATCTTAAATGTCAAGGATGTTCTAAACTCACCTTCGGAGTTTTATTCTTAAATTAATGAAATATGATTGTTTGTGTGTTTATTAGATTTGTTGTGCTTTAATTACGTGATTGCATAATTCGATAATAAACTGAGAGGGTGAATCGAATGAAAGACGATTAAATTGGGCTAAAGAAAGTTAGGTGATTTAATAGAAATTAGAATTAAAACAAATTAGTAAATTGTATAAAGATAGATCTTGTATAGGTTTCAATAGTTTATTAGAGAACTTCAGAACTAATTAGGGTTTTGGATAGGTTATAAATTGAGAGATTTCTACCTCCATAATCTAATTAGGGTTTATGATTTACGGTTAATGGTTATAATAACCCTATGATCAACTAAAACCAATAATCTGGTAATTCATAATTAGTTAGGTTAGCATTAAGGATAGGTAAAATTTTCTTTCTCTCAAATGGTAATTTCTTTATATTGATTCTTGGGTATGTTGCAATCGCTCAATAATTAGTATTTCCGTTATTGATTCTTAATTTAATTTGATTAATTTTATTGAATTTTCATTTTAGTTAGTTGAATCTTGAATGTTTTGTATTTGTTTATGGCCTTCGATTTTAGGATTAAATTATCCCTCTTTGTGGGATCAATACTTTACGTACTACATTAACGAATTGTGCACTTACAAAATATCGAGGGTTTTTTATTAAAATTACATATAATCAACATTCGATCAAGTTTTTGGTGCCGTTGGCAGGGAAGCAATTAGTTTAGTTATTTAGTTTAAAGCATTTTAGTTAGTTTTTATTTTTCTTTCTTTCTATTTTTGAATTCGTGCTCTTACATTAACGCAAGAGTCACAAGCAGTTCAAGTCATGTAGCTAAAACCTTAGAGCTAAATATCACTTGATTAGAACGATCAATTAGGAAAGCTTAGTGCAAAGAAGAAGAAGAAATTTCAAAAGCAACAGTGGCCAAGGAATTTCAACAAGATTTGGATCACGAAGCTATCCAAGGATGTCAACAAAGAACCCTTATCGATTTCATGAGATCAGGGTTCAATGCGACTAACCAAGGAGTAGCTAGGCCACCCATACAAGCAGCCTTTTTTGAAATTAAACCAATGCTTCTAAATATGCTTAGATAGAATGTGTAATTCTATAGACTAATGAATGAAGATCCCAATGCACATATAGTAAATTTCCTTAAAATTTGCGATAACTTTAAGTACCATCAGATGTCGAAGGACGTGGTAAGAATTAAGCTTTTCCCTTTTACCCTAAGAGATAGAGCAAAGGCCTAATACCACTCCCTCAACCCAGCCAATGTCACCACTTGGGATCAATTAGTTCGTGCATTTTTAGACAAGTATTTTCCCCTTACCAAGACTACAAAGATTATTAAGGAGATTACCAACTTCCAGTAAAGTGAGGAGGAATCGGGACAGATACAAGGATTTGCAACAAAAATGTCCATACCATAAATTACCTAAAGAGTTCTTGTTGCAAATATTCTATAATGGAGTAACCCTACATATGAGAGGCATGATTGATGCAGCTTCAGGAGGATCACTCATGAGAAGATAGTAGATGAAGTATAAGAGTTGATAAAGGAGATGGCGAGTAATAACTACCTATAGACGAACGAGCGGTGTAGACAACCCACTACCTTCTGAGAACAAAAAGGAATTGTAGCTATTTATCAAATGACGGAGATGTAGGGAAAAATTGACAACTTTACTTGATAGCTCAATAAAATGAAGGCTTCATTCTTAGCTTCAACAAAAGTCATGCAACTAAAGTGTGAACTCTGTTGACAAATGGACCATGATACAATGGACTGTTTCTTGATGAAGGATAATGATCCGAAGCAAGTTATTTATATAGGAGCTTAATATAGATGAGGAAGGGGAAATAATCCCTACTCCAACATATACAACTCCTGGTGGAAGAATTACCCTAACTTCTCGTAGATGAACAATCCTGGAGGACAGTTCAACCCTCAAGGACAACCAAGATTTGAACAAGATAAACTGAGCTCAATGGAGTCCAAATTGGATAGGAATTTAGATAAAATTGGAGGCATGGAGGATGCACATAGATGGCTTGAAAGCAAGTTCGAGCAAGTCACTATGAACCCACCTCTTCAATACACAATTTGGAGGTCCAAGTAGGTCAACTAGCGGAGGCAATTTCAACTCAAAACGCAAGAACCCTTCTAAGCAATACTGAGTCTAACCCAAAGGAATGAATCATAGCCATTACTCAGATCTAAGAAAAGAAATTCGAACATACAGAAGAAGATCAAGACAATGGAGAAGGATAAGAAATTTTGAAATTCCTTCCAAGTGAGCTCGTAATTAAGCCAAATCGAGGAATCTCGACCTAAATTTTCATACCCTATTCTTACTCAGTGGAAGTTAATTTCAAGTAAGGCAATGAGGAACTTTAAGGAGGTTGAATTAAACAAGGTTGATGGCATAAGAGAACAATTACAAACGAAGCTCACACTAAAGGAATCAATCAAGAAGAAGGTTAAGGAGTGTATAGTGAAAGAAAACCCTAATATGGCACAGAAGAAAAAGGATCTAGAGGATTTTTACATTCGTTGCAGTATTAATGGATTTAAAATAGACAGGGAATTCATAAATTTAGGAGCAGTATTAATATGATGCCGTATGCCTTAAGTCAGAAATTAGGGTTAGAAGAGTTAGAACCACTATAATGCTAGTGAAGACAACGGACAGAACCGTTTATTAGCTGAAGGGTATTATTAAGAATGCACAAGTAAAGATCGATATATTTACCTTCCCTACATATTTATATGTATTAGATATTGGAGAAGATGTGGAAACCCATATAGTTCTTGGATGACCATCCTTGGCTATTGCTTGCTTAATAATTGACGTTGATGGGGGTGAACTAACATTGAGGGTCGAAGAGCACTAAATAACCTTCACTGTTTTGAAGAAGGATGATAGTTCTCCCTCACTTCCAGTTAACACCAAAGAAACCGAACCTCTAGGACAATAAGAAGACAGTGAGGATCTTGGGAATGCATTTAGAAAGAACTGATCACAGAGGAGAAGGCAGAAGAAGGTGAAGCAGAAGGAAGGTGGAACCCAGGGCATGGTAGCTCATGTGTAAATTGTAAGATCGATGAACGCGCTACCATTGCATGATTTATTTGAATCAACTTGAGCACAAGAAGAGCATCGAGCTACCTATGTTAAAAGAAGCACTGCATGGGAGGCAACCAATGGCTTGTTAATTCCATATTTGATTTTAGATAGTTTGAATTCCATAGTTAGGTTATTTGTTTCAAAACAAGGTCGGGAAGGCATAGGACTTCGACATGCGTTATATGATCGAGGAAGGAAGCAAGAAGAGAGGTGAAATAACTATAAAAGAGTTAGGAAGTGATATCAGGAATATGGATGTTAGGCCCCGATTCGCATTAAGCATGTTTTATGTATTTTGAGGATTAGTTTACTAATTTCCTTTTAGTTAGAATTAATTT
>JANZLD010000003.1:50820107-50835183 GCA_026413575.1 Erythroxylum carthagenense
AAATTTATAAAATTAACAATAAAAATAAAATTTAATAAAAATAAGATTAATTCAATAATATATATATAAATTTTCTTCCTCATATTATAAATAATGTTAATAAAGTCGTTAAGTCCTTTATGTTTCAAACAATGTTTCTTTTATGAATATGTTCAAAAAAAATACTCTAATTATGTTCACAATATAATATAAAAATTGTTTGACTAAGTAATCCGCATAATATTTGAGCACTTTTGCTAAATAATATTCGTCATTCATTTGTATTTTAAATTAATAATTATGAAAACAAAAAATTTGTTTCTAATAAGTAAATGACAAATTAAAAGTATAAAAATTTACCAAGATACATTTTTCTCATTATTAAGTTTTCTCTTTGCAAATAATTAATTAATTATATTATTCTCTTTTTTAGTAATTAAATATAATTAATTATTACAATTTGAAGTAAAACAAATTTTTAACAAATTTTTATTTTTAAAAATTTTAACAAATTTTTATTTCTCATTATTTTTAACAAACCAACTATCATCAATGGTAATGATAATCATTTTTTCCTCTAATCAACTATAATAATTATAATGATTATATTCATTCTCATTTATCACTATATTCATTCTTATTCATATTTTCATTTCCCACAATCAACCACCCCTTTAGTGATTTTATTTTAGTTTCATTGAGATTCAATTATGTGTTCTTAATTATTTCTAAATAAATATTATAAGCATGTTAATTTATGTCTAACTTCATGCAAGTAAGATTGAGAAATCTTTTATATTAATATATCTAAGATAATTGAAACAAGTTGTATGGAAACTTAGAGATGTGTTGGCATAAATATTCTAGTTATGATCAAACTTAATATTAAAATTCATAAATTGATTAATGCAATTATAAGGGTTTTTAATTAAATAAAAAGTTCAATTAATCAACTTAGGAGTAGATGTTAATATTCTTGACAAAGAAATTAGGAGGAATTTTCATAATCTAATAAATTATAAATTAAATTGATTAGTAAAATTATAATTTTATAGGAAGCCTCGGGCGATTCAAATTTTAGGTCTACTATCTTCTCTAATCGTTTATTAGTTTAATATATGTTCTAGTTAGTCAATTGTGTTAATTTATTTTAGTTTATTATTATTATTATTTATTTTTGAATTTAATTAATCTTAAGCATTATAATTTGTTAGAACACTGAATTGGAGCCCAGTTAAGTGTGGAAATTCTCTGTTCCCCGCAATTTGGACCAAACAAATTCAGTGTCACCATAGAGTTGACACTAACTAACCTACAATAATAATATGAATCTACCAAACAAAATTTGACAATTTGACAACGCCAAGTTTTCCATGAAGCTCAAGCAAATATTAAAGACAAACTTCATTCATTCTTGCAATTCGTCCAAAGTCAATCTGCATGTGCATTCACTTCAAGCATCATATGGGAGACTAAGTAATGAAAACGATAAATTTTGATACAAAATTGAATTGCAAAACAATGGGAGCAACTTTAGAACTATGAATAAATGATTTCACAGGTGTGGAAGATCACGTAAATTATTGAGATTGGTGCTTGTAGCATGAGTTACAGGAAGGGTAAACGACTTGCTAATCTATACAGACACAAATGTTACACTTCAAGGGAAAATGATTGTACACGTAGTTTCTCCTGTCAAAATACCTTTGTACCCCAGTGTACCGTTGAGAGAGGAAGGGGGGAAGAGATGCAACGAGAGTGATAAAGAGGAGCGAGATGGCCATATATTGCATTGAAACTCGATATATTCACTATGCTGCAAGTTGATCATAGTCCCCGTTTTCAGGAGATTGGTGTGCTCCATGAAGTGTTGTTCCTGAGAAAAAAGCTCGCCAGTTAGTAGTGTTGGTGGATCAAACATGGCTGATTACCCACCAATTAAAGGATAAAATTGAAAGGGACGAAAATATGAGACAAATCCAACCTGTCAAATCATAACCAACTGTAGCTCTAACATCTAGACTCTCTCTCCAATCCACTGTCCTTGATGGTGCTGTGTGCATCCCCTGCTGTTGAATTATGTAAGAATTTCCTGCAATAGCTTGATGATCAACAGGATTTCTCCCAGGAGATTCGACAGGAGAGCGGAACAGAATATTTGATACTGAAGCCGCACCCACTGGTGATGACAACTTGCCACTAGAAGCATCACCTTTTATACCGATATTGATATCCTTCTTGTTTTCAAGTAAGAAAGAACCAACAATTACCTGTGAATATATTTGACAAACAGATATTAAAAAATCAACAGCATAATCACAAGATTATAGACGTTTTATGTACATCACTACTACACATGCAAGCATCTCTAGCATACATCTGCGCCCAAATGCATTTTGCTTCCATAAATAATATTTTCTTTCAAGCAATTGTATATCTAGCTCGATACCTGCACAGGACCAGCGGCCTTCAGGGGTCCACCAACTCCTCCTCCAATGATCTGACCATCAGTGTTAGAAAGGCACACACTGAGACCACCTGTTCTCCCTCCAATATCAGTCCGTATATAAGATCCAGACAGTGAAATAATCTCAAACCGACCCTGTTTGTAATTGAATACATATTGAGATTATTAAGGCCACAGTTATTCGCAGTGGACAACTTCAAGCACCATACGAAGCATTCTGTTTGCTGATATGTTGCTATCAAGCTCTCTTAATGGAAAAAACAGAGGGGATAAGCCCTATGTTTTATGAAGCATTCTGTTTGCTGATATGATGCTATCAGGCTCTCTTAATGGAAAAACAGAGGGGATAAGCCCTATGTTTTATGAAGCATTCTGTTTGCTGATATGTTGCTATCAGGCTCTCTTAATGCTTAAACATATGGGGCCTACATGAAATGCACATAATAAAGAATAGTCTGAATTGAAAAAAGAATCACAATACCTCATATGTAATGTTGCCACCTGATGTTGCTGGCTGACGAAGAGATGCATTTGAAATTGAACCAGAGGCAGAAAGAATGCACACGTCACGCTTGCTTTGCTGCATAAAAAACATAAGTTTCTGCCCCACATCCTGCATAAGATTACATCATTTTGGTAAATAGAAAAGAGTAACAGCTGTTAATCAGCTTAGAAAGTCGTGTTTCCATGAGAAGTACCTTCAGCTGTTAGCATCTAATGACTACAAACAGCCAAAATAAATTCCAATTCTACACTATCTCTCACCATGTTTAGAAAACCAAAGCCTAGGATATGAAATATCCCATCCTACATCACTGCATTCTCTCAATCCAATATGTTTACCTCTCCTACTTGAGGTACATAATAATTCAATCCACTCACAAGATACTGCCAACCACGAAAAAGATTAGTAAACTTTGTTTCCTGAAACTAAAATCTAAGCCACCATGTTATGACTACGAATATCCTTCAAGCACTGGATTTGGGACAATAAGTACCTTTTTACATTTCAATATATATCATCAAAATAAGTGATTTACTTATCACCATAAATTACAAGCTTTGGTGATCACAGAATTAATACTAAAGACATGACCAATCAATAAATTTACATACAATATCAACATAAGAAGTAGGGGAAAACAATCACATATTATACAAATCATATACTTCCATCCAAGAAAGTTAATAAAACTCAATAGTAAATTCACACAACACACAGATGCAGAGAGAAACACAAATAGAAAGAAAGGGCAATGCATGATGGTAAGGGTGGAAGAGAAATGAGATCTTATTTTCACTGGAACATTGAACAACAATGTTAGTAGTAGAAAGTTGAGCTGGTTAGATGGCAAAGAAAATATGCAGCAATCGCATTTGCATAACACAGTCAATGAAGTTGCCCTTAGAAATCTAGCTATGTCTACTTGTCACTGATGAAATAACAAAAAAACCAATAAATAGCAACATCATTTTAAAGTATAGTCTCCATACCTCTCCGGCAGCTACATTGATAACATGTGGAGCAAAACCCTGTCCATTCCCTGAACCAGTAAATAGAAGAAAATTTGTTCTAAAACCCAAGTAACAGATTATAAAGTCGATCAAAATGACAGCTTAGAATCTTCATGGAAGTGTCATGAATGAAAATAAACCTTAAATAATGAAAAGAATAAGAACGAGAAAATTCAAGTACGACACTGAGAATCTTGAAAAATCATAAAAAATTAGCATAGACACTTCAAGGACGGAAAGCTTTTAAAGACTATTTTGACAACATGTTATCTGTAGCAACCAGCTGGGATTTGAGAAGACCAGAGTCACATGAACAGATATGCAGATGAGGTGCATACACAGCTGTCTACATGTAAAAGGCCAATCTAAAACAACATATGAAATAAACATCCATTCAAAATGGAAAAGACCTCTGCATTATGCAAGACAACTTGTACTTGAACAAAATCAACAAGCAAGAAGCAAAACATAAAGACAATACTCATTACCCCACCATTGACATCAAGCCACTTGCACCTTAAGGTATATGAGATTACACACTCTACTGTCCAGAAACCTCTGGCCCAATAAACCTGTACCAACCCTGTCCTAACCCATCTCAGTCATCTATTTATATGGGTGGCTGAGATGAGTTGAGACAGGGTTGGTACAGGTTTAATGGATCAGAGGATTTGAGGGGGTCCAGAAAGAGCATAATAAAACATACAAGGCATAGATATTTCAGGAATAAACATCAATGTCTTCACTTCTCCTCCAGCAAAGGCAAAGCAATAAACTAATACCACCCTCACCAGCCCTACCAGCCAGAAAAGGCATAACCTTTTTGAAGCATAATCCAACGACGTTTTCCCGAAAGATAGAAATTAAACATCCACAAAGGCTAAACTGTCGAATTCAAAAAGTTGCCACCGAACCATGGAAAGACTAAGCCTTTAGTAAATAACAAATCAAGGGGAAGCAACCAAGAAAACATACCGGAAACAAAATTTTCTCTTTCATTCAAAACAAATTAATCCTAGTAGACAAGGCTATATCACCATTCACATTCAATACAAGATGAAAACGGCCTACTAAACTTTCTAGTAAATTTCACAAAGAAACCAAATTTAACAAGTAAATCGACTAAAACAAGAAGAAAGAGAAAAACCGACCAAGAGAAAGCAGCTGCTGTGATTTTTTTGAGGAACCCGAGTAAAGAGGAGATGATGAAGAAGCAGCATCCCTCTTGTTCTTAGCGAGAGAATTCGAAGACGCTGCCGTTTTCTTCGCCGCCAAAGCTTGCTCCGGCGTACCGTACTTCCGTGGCCGGCCTCTCTTTCTCCTCGCTGCCGGCTGCTCCACTGGAGCACTCGTTACGGCCGTTGATGAAGGCCCGACTGAGTGAGGGTACAGCATAGACGCCCCACCAACAGCAGCACTAGTGTCAGCGTTGTTGCTGCTGCTGATGCTGTTGTTCGGTGCCACAAGGCCATTAGTCCCCGAGAGAATTGTGGCCGTTCCGGTAGGGTTCACGACGGCTCCGGTGGTGGCGGTGAAGTAAGAGCTAAGAGGGTGGTGTTGTTGGCTCTCGTTTGCCTCCATTTTGTAGCCCCGAGAGAGAGAGATAGGGAGAGAGAAAATAAGTTATTTTTTAATTTCTTTTTGGAGGAATTGATTTTTATTTGTGGGATATTTTTAGGGTGGGGTTCCAAAAAAAAGGAAACGGGTATCCTCAGCCGTTGGATTTTCGATTAAATAATGCTGTTTCTGACTTTTGAAATATCCACACCGGATAGAAATTAGGAAGAGATATAGGAATTGGATTTTTAAAAGGAAACTTGAACTTCATTTTTGACCGTTGGATGAGCAGAACGCTATTTTTGGCTCTTTATTATGTACATAGAGTATTCATTCTTGTCTGGTTGAAAATCTGATGAAACATTTATGATGTTATTATAAGGCGTCGGAAATAAAAGCTTGAGATTTCAACAATCTATTTGAAACTTTGCCGGTTGATTTTCAAAACGTTACGAAAGCCCATGTGTTTCATCGGGATTAATTTTCAAGAATGGAGTTAAGAATTCTTCAAATTTGGTTGAAGAAGATCAATAGAGGAGAATGAAGAGAAAAGTTAGCCAACAACTGTTATTGTATTTGCGCATATTCCTTCATCAAACAACCATGATTCCGCATTTCGACAATTTTGTCCACGAGATTGATATTTACAAAGCAATTTTGAAAGTCCATTACGAATTCTCAGTCAATCGTCACTCTCGTTGTCATGCAGCCATTGCATCAATGCCTGCACTGTTGAGATGACTCACCATGCACCTCGCGCGGATCACCGCTGGTTGTTGTCGTTTTCGAAACGGATTGAATTACTATTGGAAGATGGCCCTAAATCTTATGTACGGTTGGAAAACATGAAAAGTGCAGTAAATCTTAACAAACTGAATGGTTTTTTTTTTTTTGATAAATAACTGAATGGTTTCTTTCCTATCTTCCAATTTCTGATCCATCATTAGGATTTCTTAATTGCTAGTTAAATATGGAACATGCACATACTCAAGGACGGATTTAGAAATCTTTTCAAGTAAAAATAAAATATTTAAAATACTCTTATATTATTGAAAAAGTTATAAATATTTGTATATTTGATAAACAAAAAATTACATCATTGTCTTGAGTTTCTTACATATAAGTATATAACCTATTACATTCGTTGTCTACGAATTCTCATATTTTGATATCGCAGTAAAATTTTTTCATTTTTAATACTATTGAAGATATCTTACTTAATATATGTGATTAAACAGTCATTCATCTAAGAATCTCATATGCAATTGCGTAAGCGTTTTTTCACTATCTTTATTGCAGAAAATACTCTTTTCACTGATGCAGTAGCAGTAGACAAAATCAAAGCTAGTCTCACAAGTAAAAACACTAAAGGGTACACAACATTCTTTTTTTTTACAAGATCACTAATCCCATTTAATATCGAAAATTGATCATCAGATTGCATATGAACAATATAATTGTCAAGTTGATCACCAAAAGTAATAAGCTCTACTTTAGAGAAATCAAAAGGATAAATTTTAGCAAGTTGAATCAATTTTTGCTTATCAAAAGTATAAAAAAAGTCATTTGGATTCAAGCATGCCACACAAATAAGCAACTTGGTATTTACCTCATTGAAGCGATTCTTGAGCTCTTAAAGTTGCAAATCAATCATAGTGTAAAATAATTTCACTTGATAATGACGCAAATTTGTCATTTTTTTTGCATTTCGCCTTGACCTTCCTCGATGTACAAAATTTCATATTTGGAATGACAATATCATGACTCTCACAAAATGAAGATGTTTCATCAAATAAGGACTGTCACCTATCATCTCTCATCATTTGTAGTCGTTGTTTGGAAACTTTAATCAAAGATATTGCATTGATAATGTCTTGATCCTTTCTTTGCAATGATTGAGATAATTCATTTGTGATGCCTAAGATTTTTTTTCATCAAATGTAAGCTAAACACAAATTCATAAGATTGGATAGAATCAAGTAAAGCATATGCTTCACCTTTTTGCTATGAAGTTATACCTTCTTCCATAATGATCTTTAGAACATCAACTATGGAGTTAAACATCACAATTAAGCTTGATAATGATCCATAATGTGTGTCCCAAAGTGTGTTACCTGGTCTTTGAAGAGAAGTTTCTTGATGTAACCTTACCACTTGAAAGTTCATTATTTTTCAACTTGGCCATCGCTACAAGTGCTAATTGCAATTGGTGAGAGAAACAATGAACATAGTGAGCTGAATTTTTTTCTTTTAAAATAAAAGTCTTCAAATCATTAATTGCTCATTGCATATTGCTAGCTCCATCGTAGCCTTACCCATGTAGAGATGATATACTCAATCCATGCTTTGAAAACAATTCATCTATTGCAAACTTTAGTGATAAAGAGGTGGTATCCTAACATGAATAATACCAATAAATCGCTCAAGCACACGTCCTTTTGCATTCACATAATGTAAAACAATAGCCAATTGTTCTTTGATTGAGATATCATGAGACTCATCAATAAGGATAGAAAATAATCTACCTTGAAGATCATTAATAATAGAATTGGAGGTTTCAATTACAACGGCTTTGACAATATCCTTTTTTATGTCAGGAGCAATGACTTTGAAATTTCCGCGAGCATTGTTTAAAACAACATTATTGATAGCTTCATTATGGTCAGCCAAGAATTGTAAAAGTTGAAGAAAATTACCATTATTACTAAAAGTCTCTGATTCATCACGACCACGAAAAGCAAATCCTTGACATAAAAGGAATCAAACACAATCCACTGATGCAGTGAGTTGGGTACAATAGTCCTTTCGAGCTTGGTTGGATTGATTAGCATAAGCAACTTAAATATGTTGTTTTTGATTCATTAAATCTTGATATTTCTTCTAAGCTATATTGTGAGAGGTATTAGGACCTTCTACATAAGTACGAAATCTGTCTTTTTTCTTTCAGTTGTTAAATCCACGAATAAAAAAGTACCACCACTTGCTTGACTTCCAATATTCGACCTAAAAAGATAACAACATAAGCAAAAAGCTGCATCTTTTGTAACACTATACTCTAACCAATTGACGCATTCTTTAAACCAAGATGGAGCAAATCTACGATAAATATTTCCAAGTTTTCTTTGCAGAAAATCATGCTTAAAAGGTTGATATGAACCATTTTGCAAATAAGCTCTTCATATTCTATCACGGTCATTAGGATGATAATCTGAAATTTTTTTCGCAATCTTGGATCAGACTGAAGATCATCTAAATTGACTTCTAAATAAGAATGCTTTAAAGGGTTGGGACTAGAATCCTTATTTGTAAGAGGCATTTTGAGAAATTTGTCAATAACTGAAATCAAAGTTAAGTAATTAGAGAAAATATCATGATATACAAATAAAATATATACATAAGAGCATGAGGAAAGAATAATGTTGTAAGAAAAAAAGTTTGTTTAAGAACCAACAGTTGCATTATTATCAAAAAGGAAAAAAAAGCTACATTTGCCAATCCATCACTGTTTTCAATTAATTATAAATTTTATAATTGATATTTCTACAACCCCCACTTTATTTATTTTCCTTAAGCACTCATTTCTCATTGCCCATTCATCAGTTCAAAAAAATTGTTATTTGCTCTCTTTCCCTTTTGTCTCCAAATTAGTGAGAATCATTGAATTTCTCCCTATGTGTTTTGAATTACTAATTTTCTTCATTTCTTTCTTTTGATTATTTTACTAATTAGTAAAAGAAAATCTAAAAATGCTATAATGACTCAATGAGTTTCACATATCCACATAAAAAGATATTATAAAAGTATCATATGGGGACAAATTGAATACAAAATTAAAAAAAATATCTATTCACAAAAAATTAACTAATTAAAGCTATTTGAAAGGAATCAGTTAACTTAGTATTTAAATGTAGAATTTATGGCAAATGTTGGTAATTACTTGTTACTTTGATGGGCATAACTCAAAGATTGCAACTTTTAAAAGATGAAAGCTTTGGATGTGGTCCTCATAGAGTTAGGAGGAGAAGAAGCTAAAAAGACAAAAAGTAGTGTGCTAAAGAAGCCAAAAAGGTTTTAAAAATCTCAATAAAAAGTCAATTAAGCATATGATTTTTATCTCTCTATTTGTAGACTTTCATTTAAAAAAGTCATGGCCACAAATAATAGTAATCTTAATAAAAATAGATAGGCTCAGATTTTATTTTTTATTTCATATCTTAATATATCTAAAATTTTTATTATTAATCTTTTTTCACCAATTAAATTAATGAAGGCAAAATTTTATTTTATTTTATGGGATCAAAACTTATAATAATAATAGTTTTATATATAAAGAAAAAGCAATCAACGAAATATTGAAAAGAATAGAAGGGAATCAATTAGCTTACTATTTAAATTCAAAATTTATGGGAAATGTTGGTAATTACTTGTACTTTGATGGGCATAACTCAAAGACTGCAACTTGGAGAAGATGAAAGCTTTGGGTATGGTCCTCGTAGTGTTAGATGAAGAAGAAGCTAAAAAGACAAAAAGTAGTGTGCTAAAGAAGCCAAAAGGGTTAACAAAATCTTAACAAAAAAAGTCAATTAAGCATGTAGTTTTTATCTCTCTATTTGTAGGTTTTCATTTAAAAAAGTCGTGGGCCCAAATAATAGTAATCTTAATAAAAATTGATGGGCTCAGATTTTATTTTTATTTGATATTTTAATATATCTAAAATTTTTATTATTAATTTTTTGTCACCAATTAAATTAATAGGGGCAAATTTTTATTTTTTATAGGACCAAAACTTAAAATAATAATATTTTTATATGAAATTTTTTAGAGGCAGTCGGGACATTTGCCCCCACTTGCCCCCAATGTGCATCCGTCCGTTCACATATTGTGAAAATTTACAAAAAGCCTTAAAAAGTGAATAAAGTCAATGACACTCCTTACATCTTACAAAATTTTCAAAAACTTCTTAAAAAATTGGATCTCTCTTTCTTTGAAAGTTTGTGTTGGTATGCCATATAATTTTGTGATGTAATTAGAAAATAAACAAGTTACCTTAGATGCTAAATATGAATGAAACAAAAGAATAAAGTGATTATACTTAATTAGCACATTTATCACTCTCAAAGTTATCGTATATTCAGACTTAGGAAACCCTTTAGTAAAATCCGTACTCATATCAATTATGCATGTTAAAGTATAAGAAGTGGTTAAAACTTTGTAGGACTAGCTATTATCTCCTACTTATTCCTCTGGTAAACATCATATCTTTAAATGAATTCTCTCACATATTCCTACATCATTTTCCAATAAAAAATACATTTAAAGTTGGATGTAAGTTCCTAAGTACCCTAAATGCCTCCTAGAATAATCTTGCAGAACAAAGAAATGATTTTTGTATTCAATTCACAATTATCTCCTACTACTATCCTATCTTTCCACTAAAGCAAATTATTGCACTAAATATAAGGTGGACTAGGCTACTCGTCTTCTTGTAACTGTTAAGATTCTTATCTTTCTCCCAGCTTCCACTAAGAAGATTCTTATCTTTCTTCTAGCTTCTTCTAAGTTTCTACAATAAAGAGTTATAAATTTAAGGAAACACCAAAGTATACAAAACAATTCTCCACTAGAACTCTTAACAATCCATCAATTGTTATATTGTTTACTCTTTCTAATATCAAAATTCAAAATCAAAACAAAGAATGTTAGTCAAACAAGTATGACAGTAAGAAGTATTAGTCAATATAGAGGGTTTTATGGTTAATCTACACCACAAATCTCCTACCAATTAAGTCATGGGACTAATATCAGATAGTAACCATTAACATAAGTAATTCCTTTTCATAGGTTGACAAATGCATATACCTTTTAGATAAATCTTTACTTGCATAAATAAGAGGGCATCTTTCTTACATCAGAAGAATTTATAGGCCACTCCCACTTGCGTTAGCTTCTACTACAAATAGTTTCTTAAAATTAAGGAAAGCCAAAACTAATGAAAATTGGTGCAAACTTAAGAACATCAAAAGCATTTTCAACTTCCTTTTTCCATTTAGATGCATTCTTCTTTGACACTCTCCAATTCCAGCTTAAGAAATTAGATTAATAAACTGATGGCTAGTTTCTCGTCCTCTTCTTGAAGTAAGGTTCCTTTATGCCTTTAAACTATTTCCCCTTGCCCACTTCCCATCCTTTACCACCATTATTCTTCTTCTCCAACTGCCTTGCTTCGTATTTGGTTTCTCTTTGGTCTTTCTTCTGGTTCACCTTAAGAAGGAATCACTATTTCCAGGGTTTATTTAACCTTACCTTTCTTTCCATTCTCTCCTACCAGTCACTATTATCATTTTTAAACTTTCTTTTCTACTTTTCCCAACTGCCAAAGTTATTTCCTCTCCTTTTCTAGGCATGTCTCTTACACAATATTGACACCTTCTGTCTAGGATAAGGGTGATTCCCTCCTTTTCCATTTTAATCCCCGAATTCTCCACCACTCTTAACGCAACTCGCTTTATGGCTCCAATTCCCCAAAAAAGCTATAAGCAAATGGTTGGAGACCACCATGCCTCAAACCTTCTATTCAAACCATCCTAAGAACTTGATAGTAAATTCATTGTTTATCCTAAACTAGAAGTCTTAGAGGAAGGAGTTCGCAACTGGGAATCCGCTATAGAGGGATTTTTCTTTGATCAAAGGTAACCTTTCCTAGCTATTAAAAAAATGGGCATGTAACATCCCATTCCCATATTAAGGGTTAGAGTCCTAGATTTCGGTAATTGAGAAAATAGCAATGAGAGATTAGAAAATGCATTTCATTCCCATGCATAATGATAGCATACACATACAGGAATATTGATTTTTGCACATTAAAATAATTGTACATGCATTCATTAATAATTTCTGGGTATAATAGAATTGTGATGTGATATTATTGACATTTGTGAATTTGTTGCATTGAAAATTTATTTGGAGAGTGTAATTATTAATTTTGAATTTTGATGAATTTTAGGAATAATTTTCCCAAATGTTGGATATTATTGTACTAGGAAAAAGGCCACTTGACAAGTAAATTGATGTATAGAAAATAGAAATAACTGTAATGATATTGAAGAAACTTGTGAGAAGATGACGCTGAAACTTGTGAGAAGATGGCGTTGAAAACTTTGGAGATAATTGGAATGAAAGGATGAGAGTTAGGGAACTAGTTCAATAAGAACTAGTTAGTTAGGAAACTAGCTAAGGTCTTAAGAAATGGACAAGTATCCAATTCTTAAACACATGTTCTTTTAAACTTGAAAGATTCCTCTACTGTTTGTTCTTGTCTTAAAATATCTTCTTCGAGATTTTCCTTCATCTTCTGGAAGCCTCATTTCTTTCAAAGATTTCTCATCCTCGGAATGCAAGCCTTACTCTCATCTTCCGCTTTCTATCTCTTTTTTTTTATCTCCTTCATTATCACTAAAATACCTAACCCTACAACCTTGAACTATTGATGATTGGGTGTTGTTGGAAAGCTAGGGTTCACATTATTTCAAAGATTTTGGAGCTTTAGACAAGTAAGCATTTTATGGTTCTTTATAGTTGCATAAGATAAAACATGCATCATGTTAGTTATATGTTGAAGTTATAAAATTAAAATGTACATGTGCTAAAATGTGAGTGAAAAACCAGAGCATACAACTTGTGTTGATTTTTCATATTTGATGATAAATATGTTACTAGAAATAATTTCTGAGTTAGAAAGATCAATGAAAATATGCATAAGAAGAGTACAGAAATTTATAAAAGATTAAAGCATATATGCCCTGTTTTCTTTTCACTGTGTGTTTATATGTGTGTGTGTGTGTGTTGGTGTTTTTAAAGATGAGCTGAACTGAAAATAAATGTAGAGTTAAGATGAAATGAAAATGTTGATAGAGATAAATGAGTGTAGCAGAAAAATGGAGAACACAGAACATGAAGAAGATGCATGAATGATATTCGTGTTTAGATATTTTTGCGTAAACTTGCATGTTCTGTGAATATGTTGAATGGAAATGGAGTAGAAAGAATATATATGAGTTAGAAGTGTAGGATTGAATGGAAGTTAGAGAAGAAAATGAAAAATGTACAAGAGATGAAAAAGTGTAGCAGTGAAGAAAATGAAGAAACGCAGGAAAGTGAAAATTTTGTGAATATGAGATGTTTTTGATATTTGGTGTTAATGATGGTTTTTAATTTGTTTAATAATGAGTTGAGCTGAAATAAGAGTCGAAAATGAAAGTTAGAGGAAGAAAACAAGGAGAATGCAAAACATGAAAATGCAGAAAATGTGAATAATGTACGTGAATGTGATTTGGATTTTAGTGTTTATGTTTTAATTTGGAATTTGGATTTTTTTGTGCATGGTTTGAGTTGAATGGAAGTTGAAAATGAGGTTGAGTTAAGTTAGAGATGTTGGTCTGAGTAGAGGAAAAGAAAGAAGGAAGAAGAAAATCGCAGTATTTGAAGAGAAAAAGAATCACAATTCTGAAAGAGTAAGAGGGAAATCATGATCATGCTTTTGCATGAGCACAATCGTGACTCTGATAGGTGACATGCATGATCACGACCTTTGAGGTTGGAGAAAATTGAACATCCTTCTATATTTTGGTTATATCTTGCTCTCCTGACCTCCAAATGACATGAGACTTAAAACATTGGACTCGTAACACACTAATCTACATTTTCACCAAAAATATTTTGTATTTGAAATTATTTGGGATAAACTAAGGGAAAAATGTGGGACTGGTCTGATTAGGTGTGCACAGCCATGAGTTAAAGTCTCACGGCCATGATTTATTTTTGTTGGTGTGCATGAGTGTGAGTTTATATAGCACGCCCATGACTCAAGTGTGTTGGGATGCATGGCCGTGAGTTTGTGTTGCATAGCCATGACCAAAATTAGTGGGGTTATTGGATTTAAGATGAAAATGTTGAGGAGTACTAGAATATGATAACTGGTATGATTTCACTAAATATGCTTCGGTATTTCAGTTATATCTTGACCTATAGATTTCTAAATGAGATGATTTTTAATTTGGGATAAACTAGAGACATAAGGATACAAATTATTTGAGAAATCAAATTTTAATTCAGTCTATAAGACTTTCAATTTTTGGTTGGAAGTTGAGTATAATGTACTATTTCAGTATAATAACAGTTCGAAAATGATTATGGTATAACTTTCAAATTACTAAATCAAATTGAATGATTTTAGTGTCATTAGAAACTTAAGACAATGGGGAACATTTTTCTAGGAGAAAGTGTCATCAAATTACTTCATCTTCCTTGTCAGAATATTCATGGAAAATAGACCTAAAGGTCTAGAAATTTGGAGAAATTTATAAGAAGAAATAAGAGTTTCAATATTGTGGGATCCTGTAATATTGGAATAACATTAGTGAATAAAGTGTTGATATCAAAGTACCAAAGGTATGTGTTTGTTTGGGAATAAAGACATTAACATTGTAACATCCCGTTACTATTAGCAAGGGCATTATGGTAATATTGGGATAGACTGGTAGGATTTCACTGCATTCATTG
>JANZLD010000003.1:50906406-50917885 GCA_026413575.1 Erythroxylum carthagenense
CAACGAATGTGAGTTTCATGCATACAACATTATAAGATTGAATCCATTGAATGAATATTTGTGTAATATGTGATATGTGTGTTTGACCCGGTGAACTCATCAATGATGGTTCACTCATTGAGTTCGTAAAACTCATCAAAATTGCAACGTTGTCTTTTCAGGACCAAGAGATGACTCTAACTACTAAAGAAGCTCTACCAGCCAGGTAGATTGTGATTGGCGAGAGAGGTCATAGCTCAAAGGTCGGTCGGTTGGGGTTCTTTTGGGTGGTTTAGATAACTTTGATACACTTTCCCTATTCACGTAGTGCTATTGTATTAGGTTTCTTATGATGTACATATGGATAATGTTGAAAGACAATGTAGACTTTGATTTTGTGAAATGCAATAAGGAAAAAGTTGATTTCAAAAAACAAAAAAAGAGATTGTGATCTTCTTATGATGCTTTAAGTGAATTATGTTACCATGCCATATGAAGGGAATGTAGTGATCGATTGTAGTCTGCCCTCATCATAGGATATGTGCCGGAATGACCTCCGGGCGTCCCGGTGGGTACCCTGCCGTAACGGGGCGCTACAGTTTCACTTCTTCTGCCTTTTGATTCTTTTATGTTTTGCTCCTTCGGCCTTTCGCTTCTTCTGTGATGATGTCATCTCCTTTTATATTTCCTTTATGATGACATCATCTTCTTCTGTGTTTTGTATTGTCTGTGTTTTGCATCTTCTGTCTTTTTGCTTCTTCTGCCTTTTTGCTTCTTCTGTATTTTGCTTCTTCTGTCTTTTCGCTTCTTCTGTCTTTTTGCTTCTTCTATCTTTTTACTTCTTCTATCTTTTGCTTCCTCTGTCTTTTGCTTCTTCTATCTTTTGCTTCTTCTGACTTTCACTTCTTCTGTGTTTTGCTGACGCATCTTCTTCTGTGTTTTGCTGATGTGCCTTCTTCTGTGTTTTGCTCCTTCTGTTTTTTGTTTCTTTTGTGTTTTGCTATCTCCTGTCTATTTGTTTCTTCTATCTTTTCGCTTCTTATACCTATCTTCTATTCCATTTTTGATCCTTCAAAAGATGGAATTTGTATTTGAGGTCTTCATGAAAGTTGTAGCTCTTGAAGTCCTCTTTTAAACCATCTAAAGAACACATAAATCCAATATCTGTAGAGAAAGTTATGAGAATTGGAAAACATCTTCTGTGTTATTGTTCATAAACTTCTTCTGGGTTACTGTTCATCTTACATCGTCTGATCCATTTTGACCCTTCAGATTACAAAAATCTGACCTCAAGGTCTTCTTCAAAGTTGTATATTTCAAAGTTTTCTTTGAAATCATTCTAAGATGATCACAATCTAACGTCTCGAGTGAGAGTTATGCCAATTGTCCCGAGACAAGTTCAATATGAGCGAGGACCAAATCTTGCTTGCTTCGTTCGGCCATAATTTGGTTTTCTGACCTCTAAATGAAGTGATTCTTGAACCTTTAGATTCCTAACACTTTTATTTTTACATCTCCATGAAAGGTTATAGATTTTGGCATTGATGTGAAAAAGATGTATTAAATCAAGTAAGGGTATTGATTGGAAGAGTAGGAATTGGATATTTTATTAAACATGCTTCAGTATTTTGATGAATTATGGATCAGTAGAGCTTTGAATAAGATAATTCTTATTTCAAGATAAACTAGAGACATGTAGCTACAAATGGTATGAAGAAGTTTAAATTTAATTCAGTTTTTGAGATGTTTAGATTTCGGATAGAAATTGTGTATAAGTATGCTGATTTGGACAAGAGCAGTCCAAAGATGTTTGAAGTGTATCTTTTGAATTACTGAACTAGATGGATTGATTTTGGTGTCCTTGGGAACTTAAGACAAGGAAGAACAATTTTATAAAAGAAAGAGTTTTGTCAAAATATTCAAAGGTGCTTTTGGCAAGACACTTAAGTATAAAAGACATAAGGCATAAATGGAAAGGCAAATGGGACAATTCTCAATCATTAAGGGCATAATTGGAAGAAGAAGTGATGTCTTGCTTATAAAAGTAGAAGAGAATAACAAAATGAGGAAGAAAGAGAAAGAGAGAATGTCATGAAAAAGAGAGAGAAATACAAATAGAAGAAGAGAATGAGAGAAAGAAGAGAAAACAAGCCAGGGTTTCAATTTCTTTAGCCTATAAGAGAGATTTTGAAGTTGTTCAAGAAGACAAAGAGGTAGAGGAAGAGAAGAGCTTCCATTTGAGCTAAGGATCTCTTCATTTGGTGAAAAACCAAAGGGATCGAAGAGACCTATTTCAGTTAGATCAGCTCACGGAACACACATTAAAGATACACCAGGAAAGAGCCTTAGAGACCCCAGGTTGTTTGCAAAGAGAAGAGACATTCTAAGCAAGTCTATAAGCAACGAAATCAAGGTAGGTACATGTTTATAATAGAGTAAATAAGCCACTACTATTTTATTTGAATCAAGAAAGTTTAATGTTTCCAACTGCATCATAATTACCGCATTCATTGTCCATGAATGATTTATAAAATTTTCTATGTGTTTGCTACATGGGTTGTGTGATGATTTATAAAAGTGATTTTCTTTTGAAAAAATCAAATGTACATGAATTCATGTTTTAGAGAATGGTTTTCAAGATATATTTCAAGTATATGAAAAAGCAAGTTTACAAGAAGTGCCATTTTGAGTAACACAAGTTTACAAGTCATGATATATGTGTTATGTGGGTTTGTGGTGATCCCTTAAGTTAAGTCACGTCCACGTTGACCAAGTTAAAGGCTTTTTCCGCCTACTCGCTAGTGGCATGGAGCTCCTTCATGGACTCCCATAAGTTCACGGTTACACAAGACCCTTATGGGAATTGTGTAGTACGTTCTATTTTGGATCCACTGAACCATTTGATATGCTTATGTGCTCATGACAAGTTTGATGCATTCATGTTTTGTAACTTGTAGATTTTTGGCTAAAAGCCTAGGAAGCATGTACTTTATAAACTCACTGAAAATTTATTATGACAAGTAAAATAGTTTCAAAAGTTTTTGCTTATCTTTTTATTATAAACTATTACCCACGAGCTTTCAAGCTCACCCCCTTCCTGTCCCCACCTCCAGGTGATGATCAAGAGATTGAGTGAAAGAGAGCCAAGGTATCACTCCAAATTTGCTTATTTTGCATTTGATGTTTTCGGATTATGTTGTAAGGTGGCTTGAAAGGCCATTATAGCTTTGTAAAACCCTTTTATTTTGAGGGTATTGAAAAGTAAGTGATGACAATTATTTGTATGTAATGTATTAAAGAGTATGATGTAGTAAAGATACGCTCAAGTCTTATGATATTCGCAAGAGGTTGGGTTCCAGAAATGGTGTTCAACAGTTAAATTTGATCTGAAACTTCCATGAATAAATTGTACTAATCTAGATGGATTTTGACAAAATTATCTTCATGGAAGTTGTATATCTTTCTTTTAGCTTTCTATTGATATAAAGTTTGCAAGTTTTGGAGTTCGAGATCAAAATTTATAGAGTTTAGAAGTTAAGTTTTGGTATGCTTGTGCACGACAGTCACTTTTGAATGAATACACGACGGTGACTTTGGAATTCTAAAAAAAAGAGGGTTGTAGGGTTAAAATTGAAAGTCAGTATCATGCTTTTGGTGATTTTTAAATGAATGTTGCGATCGTGCACATGCACGATGGCGACTTTGGAGGTTCAAGGATGTGCACGATCACGACGTTTAAGGTTGATAACTGGTGAATATCTAACGAGTTTTCTTGAATTGATTTTTGGTTTTTATACCCGAGAGGAGTTGTAAAATGTTTGTGGATGCATATATGTGTAGATAATCTATTCTGGTTTGAATATGTAGAAGTTTACGTAAGATGATGAATAAATGCATATACTCTAATGTACTGTTCATGCATGTAATTATAAAGTATTTTTAGAGATAGTTTTACATGGTCTGAAATGAGTTTAATGATTTTATATGAAGACGTTGATGAGGTCTTGAAATATAGTTGACAAAAAGATAAGTTTTTGATTAAATGAAATGTTTTAGAAAATGAAAACACAATAGAGAGAGAGAGAGCTTGAAGTTTCGGTTTTGATAGTTATTATTTTATGAACTTGTAGTTGATTGATTTTGAACTGGAAAAAAATGAGTTAAATGAAGTTAAAGAATAGATAAAAATGAAAGAACAAGCATTGGATGAAAATCTAAGAATTTGAAGATTTATAGGAGAGAGAGAGGAATTAAGATGAAATGATGATGAAGAGTGCTAGAAAATATACAGATGCAGTGTTTTCGCTGAACATGCATCTGTATTTTTGCCATATCTTCGTCTATAGACATCTAAATGGGATGATTTTAAGTTCATATTAAACTATAGACATAAGCTATATTTTGCATAAAGGAATTGAAATTGAATTCTATCTCTAAGAGTTTCAAAAGTTAGCTCGAATTTAAGTTTGTGGATTCCGTAGTGGTTTGGAATAGTCTGTAGTGTTTTTAGCATGACTTGCAGCATATCAAACCAAATTGCATGAAATTTGTCTCATTTGAAAATTAAGACATAAAGGAACAATTGTTTAGAAGGATGTTTGGCATATATCCTTCATTTTTATTGTCAAAAAGTCTGTGTAAAATTGTCCCGAATGTCTACTTTTGGGAAGAGCTGGAAGAAGTTAAAAGAAAAAGGGTGGCACGATCGTGCTTGAGAACGATCATGACTCTTAAGGTTCACTAGGGATCTCACCATCGTGCACAAGCACGAGGGTGACAATGGAGAAGCAATTGGAATTTATGCATGATCGTGCATAAGGAAGGTGCAGTGAAAGTGGACTAATGTGAACATCCTTCACTCTTTTGGCTATAACTTCTTTTTCTGACCTACAAATGAATTGGTTCTTAAACCATTAGACTCTTAAGAAATTGCTATACCTCTCCACAAAAAATCATAATAATCTGAATTGAATAGAAAGAATTAGAGTGAAAAATGTGGGACGGGTCTGACAATATATATTCTTCAACATTTTTGTCTCTATCTCTCACCCCCATGAATTATTCTCACACACTTTTCTCACACCCATGATTTATTCTCATGGGCATGACTCCAGCACAGGTGTGACTTTCTTTACTCACACCTGTGAGTTAATTGCAAGAGTGAATGTTTAATTGTCTTGTCAAGCTACAGTACTCTCTAATGGTTGCTGAACATTATGCAGCCGAACCATCTTGGTTCCTTCTATAATAACTTCTTCTCTAGAACTCAAAATGATTTTGATTCTTAAGCCATTGGATTCATAAGACATTTTTTCCTCTCCACAAAAATTGGCAGCATTCTGAATTGAGTGGAGAAAGATTGATCGAATGAAAGTGAGGGAATTCGTTGGAATGGTGAACTGGTGTTGTTTTACTAAACACACTTCAGTATTTTGATTATATCTGGATCTGTAGGATTTCAAATGAGATAATTTTTAATTCGGAATAAAATAGAGACATAGGGTTATAAATCATCTAAAGAAGTTGAATTTTGAACCAGTCTCTAAGATGTTTAAATTCTGGATGGAAGTTGTGTATAGTGAACTATTTTGGACAAGAGCAATCCGAAAATATTTAAGGTATATCTTTCAAATCACTGAACCAAATTGAATGATTTTGGTGTCAATGGAGACATAAGACATAGGGGAACATGTTTCTAGAAGAAATTGTTACAAAATAACTTCAGTATTGGGGTCAGAAAGAACATGCAAAGATGACTCGAAATGCTATGTTTATGGAAAAATCTGAAAATTATTTAATTGGTTATAACTTGTGATTGCAGTGGTATTATTGAGTTTTAAACTTAAGTATAAACTATACTTAAGTAAGTCTTAACGAAGGGAAGTAAAGAAGTGGATAAGAAATAGACAGGAGTCCAAGCTATAGAGTTAAGATTTCTATTACCCTTGAAAGACAAGCTATTGTACTTGTCTTTATCTTTCTCGAAACTTCTTTCTCTAGAGTTCCTCCAACACAGAGTTTTTCATCAAATTTTCACTAAATTTAAATCTTGCTTTTCTCTATTTGTCATCACTTCCACTCTGATATTTCTTTCTTCTATCCCAAGAAAAACCGAACCTCCCTATCAACTTTCAGGTTGATGTATGTGGGTTTATAAGGCATTAGGGTTACGTAATTTTGTAGATATTGGAGCTTCAAACAAGTAAGCTTGTTACGATTATGTATTTTTGTATGAAATGAAGCATGCATTTTTAGTTCACTACTAAATGGTTAAGAACAGTGATATTCTTATTTTTTGGAAAATGAGTGATGAGATTTAGTGTGCCATACATGGTGATTTTCTTTGAATTTGATGACTGAAATGTTATGGGATAGTGTTAAACTAGTTTTTGGAGTTTAAAGATCAATGAAAATGTATATGTGAGGAGAGCAGACAAATTTGGAAACATGAATATGTAATGTTCTTTTCATGTTGATGTTTTCACTATATATATATATATATATATACGTAAGTTTTGGAGTGTTTTAGATTTGATTAAAAATGAATCTAGAATTGAGAGATAAGTGTATGGTGATATCTAGAGATGAGAATGAATGTTTTAAAATGAAAGTTTGAGGCAGAAATGAAGAAAATGCAAAATTTGAAAAAGCAAAAAACTTGAAGAATACGTGAGTGTGATTTTCTATTTTTGGATGATTATGAAAAATGATAGGTTTTTGATTTGGATGTGATTGGTGAGCTGAAATGAAATAGGAATGAAGAGGAAATATATATATATATATTTCCTCTTCACTAGTCACATACGGGTATGTATTGAAAAAATTAGTGGATGAGTTATTGACATCAAATTACTAAAGGATTCAGTGTATGATTCAAATAAATGATGAGTGATTAAGTTATGAAGTTAGTTAGGTACCTAGGATTGTCATTGAGCATGCGTTGTACATAGCCCATATACACAGTTGTGCATGAATAAATGCTTATAATTGTGTCATTATTAATGAGAGTGCAATGTGTGTCTTGCATAAACGGGTTGTGCAGGTTAAGTGTCCATATTTAGGCATTTTCAAAATTTGGAAACAAATGTTAATATGAGTAGACCTAGATGGTCTCACTTCATTGTTTGTTTTATTTGAATTTTGTACTAATTGACTATTGGATGATGTTATGAATGTGATTAATTGTTTTGGTTTTCGGACAGAAGGTCTGATGAATGAATGGGATATTGAAGTGTTGCTTGAATGTGAATGTGACGAACTATGTGCTTTATGATATGATTGATTGAAAATGTGAGATGCATTCCATACATGAAAGCATAATCAGATAATAGGAGTTGTGACCAGAGTAGCCACTGATCAGAGCTTAAAGCTCAAAGTGCAAAAAGAACCTTGAGCTCAAAAAGTGATTCAGAGCTTAAAGCTCAAAGTGTGAAAAGAGCCTCAAGCTCATAAAGTGATTAAGTGATTCAGAGCTTAAAGCTCAAAGTGTGAAAAGAGCCTCGAGCTCATAAAGTGATTTAGAGCCTCAGGCTTAACGTTTAATGAGCCCGATATCTAATAGATACGGGACAGTTTAGGCGCTCGGTCATAATAAAGTAATAAATAGAAAGTGGGTCTCATGCACACTGCATATGCATAATATGAATGATTAAATTGTATTGATTGTGAAATGTAAAATGTTGTGAAAGTGATTTATGTGTTAAGTGACTGAGTGATGATGGTCACTCATTGAGTTCGCAAAACTCACCTAAAATTTGCAAATATTTTTCAGGATCAGAAGACTACGTTGTTAGGCAATTGGTAGTATCCATACAACATACGAGTACGGTATAGAGGTCGGGATCAGTTCACGTCTGCATTAGTGTTTTCCTATTTTTATATAAATTTGTATTCTACGATTTCTGTAAAATAATGTATTCCAAAATTTTTGTATAATATGTATATAAAGGTTTTTATGGTGGAATGTAAAGACATTATGACTAAAGTATTTTGTATTTGTAATGGGCCCTAATTGGCTATTGAAATTCTGTTGATTATACTGTGTTGATTGAAAATGTTTATAAATGAAAATGGGACCGAATTGGTTATTATTTTCTCATATGTTTGTTGTTATTTCAAAAAAATTTATACCAATTTTTAAATGATTGAGTGCTCTAGCATGCCACCCTCACGGGGCACCGACTCGAATATCACCCAAGATGTCGAGCACTTGTCTTGTGAGAGTAGGGTGTTACACTAATGAGGCGATTTCTTAGCAGCCAAAACCCAATATGTTGTCTCAGTAATTTTACAACAACAGCACGAGACCAAGATGTATCCAATCGAGTTTTAAACATTTCGAAGAGTTCGATTGCATTTTTAAACATCCCTTTAACTCTGGTTATGTCCCCTTCTTCAACCTCCGTCAGGGGTTATTCAGGCCAAGCAAGGTCATCCTCCTCGCCTGGTAAAGATTGTCCAATAATAGCAGCTCGATAACTGATAGGTTGATGCGTGGTAGGAGGGTTCTCATCCCTATCTCTTATTCTGACCTTCTTGGCGGTGTGGCCATTGTTGGCCGAAAAGGTAGAATCACCTCGCGCAGCTTTAGAGCGTTTTGTACTATCCATCTTTTCTTTTAGCTCATGCTATTCTTTTGCTCAATACTCAATCAAGTGGCTTTTTTTAATTTTACATATTAGTAACTGACACGTTCTTTTTCTCCTTTATCTTCTTGTCTTGTTCAGCAAAGTCCAAAGAATTTCAATTTGCTCGATCACCTCTTCGTCAAACGATTGAGGTGCCTTGCACTAGGTTGCTTCCATTTTTGTCATCTCTGTTTTCGGTTTCTCCTCCAACTACTCCATTTGGTGATTTGCCGCATATGTTGCTAATGACACAGACTTTGAGTCGATCGTTTGGGTTTGCTTCAGTAAGTGAAATGGTGGCTTTTTTAAAGAACTTGTAACTAGGTAAGGTAAAGTCTTTACCCTCGTCATGGAATATGCAGAATGTGCAAGTTGGTGGATCCGAATTCGTTTCTGCATGCGGGTCAATGTTCTACACCTTCATGAATTTAACTTGAAAGGAAAATGATTTTGCATAAGAGCATTGCCAGGTAGTGCCATAATATATTCAGATGTCACGTGGTCTTCCTTCGTTGTTTAAGGCTCTGATCTCTACAAATTTTATAGATTGAAATGCATGCATTTCTTATTGTTTTCTTAAAAGGGTATACAGTACGGACATAATATCAAATGGTTTTCACTTTGGTAACAATGTCATAGGAAAATCACAAAAAAAATTATGATGTAACAGAGAAGGGGAGAGTATTTGCAATTAACTATTAACTGATAGCTGATTATATTAGTTGATTTGACCAACGGATTGCATTAACTATTTGTCATTTGATGTTTGGTAAAATTAGTTGTTTAGTATTAGCTGTTTATGTTTAAAATGACTTATGGGAACATGACTTAAAAAAATAGGGTATGAATGTTATATATCTTGGTATTTCGTTGAATATTCTTATAGGAATTTAGATTTTAGATATTTAATTCTACAAAAATTAAGGTTATATCTATAATAGAAAATATAGAATATATAATGACAACAACAACAATAATAATAATAACAATAATCATAATAATAATAATCATGATGATGATGAAAATGATACATCTAAACATAAAATATAACAATTCAAATGAAGTTTAACAAAACAATTCAAATAGAGCAAAAGAGGTTGGGCAAATTTTAAGGGCAAAATCAGCATTATATGAAAAAGTAATCAGTTGATTGCCCAAAAAGCTACTTAGAAGGAGTTCTTAATTTTTAGTTGGTTGGGTTAAATCAGCCAACCTAACTAGCCAACAACCAAACAACTAGAATAACTTATTAATGAAGTCAAACAACTGATTTTGGTCAATCAGCTAAAAAATTGGTTGATCAGTCAACAACCAAATAAGGCCAAAATATTATTGATGAAACAAGTCACTGTAAAAATCTTTTACTCATTTTAATATCATTTTAAAAAATAAAAATAATTTTTTTAATTGAAACATTCATGATAATTTTTTTAATTGCTTCTCCTCTCTCCTCCAAGAGTCTGAACTATGGAATATAAAATATATGTGGTTCCAAAACTTGTAACCAATCGATGATTTGTATGAATCACATTCCTGCATAATTAGACTGGATGTAGAGGATATACTAGCTAACTACACATATTATTGTCAAGTTTGTGGGAAAAGGTTTAAGTGTGACATAAATTTGTGAATGCACATGAGAGCTCACGATGATGAGTTAAAAACTAACACCGCCTTAACCAACCTCATGAAGAATAGCAACTTAGGTGTGATGGGAGAGAATGATTCTTTAATGAAGTTGCCAAAAAAAAAAACTCATGCCCACATGAGGGTGTTGATTTATGCCCTACAGCCAATCACTTTGGTTGTGGTTTAGTGGCAGATTATTTAAAGGTATTCTTTATCTTATACATGTTTAAATGTATATGACAAAGTCCATGGGATAATTGTACATTGCAAATGAAATTATAATGAGATTATAATTATAAGATTCATATTACATTTATGTATTATTCCTAAATGTTCCTAGTCATTGTTTTATTAAGATTGGACATTAATATAACGGAAAAAGACTAGCACATGTTTTGTTTTTCATTATTAAAGAAGTGGTCGATCTTATAGGCTTAAAGTATAGAGATACTTAAACAAAGGTGTAGGTGCTTGCTAGAGAACAAGTTCACTTAACAGACCCTATATGAAAAATCCATTTGAAACATTACTTGTATGTCTGTGGAATTCTCATTGTGATGATTGTATAAGTGATTTTTTGACTTGAGGTCATCAAAGTTATTTTGTATGGGGATTACTATATTTTGATACTACTTATGTAACATCCCGTTACTGTTACAAGGGTATTTTCGTAATTGGGACAGACTGATAGGATTGTACCGCATACATTGACTGAGCATGTTACTGGCCTCTAATTATAGAGGAACAGGTTTATCCATAGGTACATGCATTCATGATTTTTCGGTATTTGATTGTGAGTAAGTACTGACTGGACTGACTGGATTGGGGGTTAATTGATGAATTAGAGAAATTGAGTTCAATTGACTGATTTAGTATTGGTTACGAGTGACTGGTAATTTATAGGGGTTTATAGGAAATTTTCGAAAAATTCGGGAGAAAATGCCCGAACCGAAAATAATTGGGCGACTGACTGATTTACTGTATAGTACTGAAAGAACTGTTCTATGGCAATGGAAAAATTAGGATTTTACTTATAGGAAATAAATATGTTGAGCCATTGAAAATTGGAGACAGAAATTTGGACGGATTCGGAGACTTAGGTCTATAAATACTAGGTTTGCATTTAGGGAAAACGTTTTGACTAAGGCTTTGGAGCTCTCCCCTACAGCATCCCTTCGTTCCTCCCAACGGTGAGGATTTCTTGATTTTCTCTCATGGGTTTCCTTCTATTGTGTGAATCTAAC
>JANZLD010000003.1:50952175-50979257 GCA_026413575.1 Erythroxylum carthagenense
CTAGAATTCTTATTTGTAAGAGGCCTTTTGAGAAATTTGTCCATAACTGAAATCAAAGTTAAATAATTAGGGACAAATTGAATATAAAAAGACAAAAAATTATCTATAAATAATAATTGAAAGCTATCTACTAGAAAAAAAGTTGTCTCATTTGTTCCCGTGTATGACTTTGTTTATAAATAATTAACAATCCCCTTTATAAACTATTAGAAGAACACCACCGTATATAAACTAATAAACTATTACATGATTGTATGATTATATCATTCCTGCATTGCATGTTCCATTCAAAATAATAATAATAAACTATTATTATTGCATTGCACTTTGCACACATTGCATTGCACGCAGAAGGACCTTTATTAGTTTATTAGTTTACTAGTTTATTAGTTTACTTTTATCACCACTTCACCAGACCAGAAACTCTGTATTTGCGTGATAGAAGACTGCGTCTCTGCTCTCTGCTCTGACTGCGTGACAGCGTCTCTGTCTTCCGACTGCTGTTTGGTGATTGCTTATGGACTGTTGCTTTAGATGTGCGGCGTGCAATAGTTACAATTAGGGAAAGAAGTTAAAAGGATTAAAAAAAATAGGATGATAAAGAAGTCAAAAGGGTTGAAATTTTGAATAAAAAAAGTCAATTAAATATTTAAGTTTTATTTTTTTATTTGTAGGCTTTTATTTAAAAAAATCATAGGCCCAAATAATAATAATTTTAACAAAATAGATGGACTCAAATTTTATTTTTATTTGATATTTTAATATATTTATGCTTTTATTTTTTGGTCATAAGTTAAATAAATGGGGCAAAATTTTATTTTTATAAAATTAAAATTTAAAATAATAATTTTAAATATTTTAAATTAAAACTTCTAAAAACTTTTGTGGGGGCAAGTGCCCCCACTTGCTCCCACTGTGGCTCTCCCACACACTTTCTTTTTGAGTAAATGTTTTGTTCTTTTTTGGGTTTTATTTGGATAACTTGTCTTGTTTTGTTTTTTTCTTTTATGTGGTGTTATTTTGATCATTCTTTTAGAGACTATATAAAGTTGTCTTAAATTAATTTCTTTATGTTGTCATAGAATGGAACCAACCACAAAAATGAGAGCCAATTCCCCTAAGTTGCAATACATATCTATATATCTTGTTCTAAATCAAATACGATCAATCTTTGGATAGGTACACACACATGCCTTAATTTTTTCATTCATTCATTTTTCAAGATTAGATACGCAAGGGTTGTTAAATATTAAGATAAAATGACCCGTGGACTATAACTCGTAACATACTATTGCCAAGTGTCCCACATTATCTTTATTTAGATGATCAATGCATCGTCTAAAAGACTTTACCAGCGTAAGAATTGTTGATGTTTGATCAATGGATCATCTGAAAGACTTTACGCAAAGTTGGTTTAAACTTACCGGTGGTTTTTTTGCTTTTTGTACGAATTATATAAGTTATATTTAAGTATTTTTTGTGGATACATAACGCTTAAAAGTTAAAACTATTTATCCACTTCCCGTTGCATATGAGTAAATTGGCAACGGGCCAAATTAGGCTCACATCCACCCAGATCTTAACTCAGCTCAAACTTTTGTCTTCCAGTTTGAACTTGCCTATGTAAAAATTTCGAACTTTGGATTAATTGAGTCGCGCAACCTGTAGGGATCACAACGGGTTATATTGGGCTTGGGATTAGCCTAAGGCCCAAGCCCGACTTAGCTCGACCAAATTTTTTCAATTTAAAATATCAAAAGAATGTTATTTGAAATAAAGTGACATCATTTTGCATATAAAGATGGGACCTTAGGCTTGGTTGGGTTGAGCTTAGCAGCAAAGTCCAAGCATGATCTGGGGATCCGTCAATCTGAGGCTAACCCGTTGATTTCGAGTCCGGTCAATCCCAAGCTCAAGGCCAATTGCCATCTCTATTAGCTTGAGTTGGAGCTGGGTCCGAAACTCGAAATTTTGGAAATTAGAAAACTGAAGCTTAACCTAAAGCCTTATTAATTCAGGTCGAGCTTATTAACTTCAGGTCCGAGCGGGCTAGGCTGGAGAAATTTTGTTAAACTCCAATAGTAGTATATTATTTTCTGAATATTTATGATATACCCTTAATATTTAAGGCATTTCATCTCTTAAAGTGTTTTTTTTTTCCGCGTTGTAGTGCTTGTGAAACAATGTTTAATTATGAAAATTTAAAGTATAAGAATTGTTTGATGTTGTATAGCGAGTTAATATGATTTTTATATATTTATTATATAAAATTAATATTATTATATTGAATATTTATATTTTCTTTTTTAATAATTATAAAAATTAAATAATATAAACATAAAATTTGATAAAATAAGTTAAATTAAATTAAATAAAGATGATAAATTAAATAAGTTTTAATCTTTACATTTTATTATAAAAATCGATTAAATTTATTTTTATTTTCAATTTTTATTAAAAATTTAGTTTAAAAAACAATTTAAAAAACAACAGAAAAGGGGTAATGAAAACAAACTGTCCTTAAAAGTCGAAAAAAAAAAAAAAAAAAGAGCAATGAAAATATAGGAAGGATTCGAGCTAAAAGTAGTTAGAGTTTGACTGACATCACTAAGAAACAACGAAGTGCCGTGAGTTTGATGTCATAGCCTCTGGCTTGGAGGTTAGTCATTCCTCAGCCTTCGCCACCTTTATTATCCTCTCTAGTATTAGCAAGCGCATTCGGTTTCTTCTTTTGCTTATAATTTCTCTACAGTCAAAGTAACAGTTGTACTTGGCCTTTCAAATTTCCAGGTTCAGCTAGGTTTCCACTCAAACTCGGTACCGGGGTATGTTTCTTAACAAGTTTCCATCTTTTTTTCTCCAGTTTATATGACGAAGTATGCTTGTTTATGGGTTCTGGAAAATGGGGCATCTTGAATTGAAATGGGACGAAAGATTTGCCCTTTCTCATTCTCGTTTTTTATTTTTTGTCAATGTTCTAATATTCGTGGGTTTTATTTGGATAGTTTGTTTGTTTTACTTTACTTTTGTGTGGTTCTTATTTCGATCATTATATAAAGATGCCTTAATTTGATTTCTTCGTGCTGTCATAGAATGGAACTAACCATGAAAAAGAGAACCATTCCCTTAAGTTGCATTACATGTCTATTTTGTTTTAGATCAGGTACGATCAATCTTTGGATAGTTACGCACACGTCCTACGTGGGCATGATCAATCACCATAAATATTTACCCTTTTGCTCTTGGTCTTTGGGTGTTTCGTGTCCGACATGTCTTTTTAGTTTGGCTGTTCAGTATGGTTTGTACATAGAATAAACTGGACAGTGAAAGTAGAACTGCAATATTCCTAACATAAAAACACAAGTTGATTACCGCTATGCATCACTACATTGCCGTTATCTGTATCACTGCTTCTTGTTTCCTTCTGGCAGCCACACTATGGGATGACTTCTTGTATTTTTTGGTTATTTTTTTAATAAATTCTTACAGATGCTTGAAACTTAGGACTTAATCACAGATTTAGCTAGAACTTATGTCTGTGAGGGTAAAGACGGCGACCATTGACAGCATTCAAGCTGGATTTTGCTCTGATGACATCCTGTGTGAAATCCTGATTAGGTTGCCTCCAGAATTAGTATTTAGATTGATCCTTGTGTCAAAGAGATGGCTTCACTTTATTTGCAGCTCTTCTTTTCGTCACAATTACACCAGGAAGTGGAGAGTTAAATTCTCCCTTTTGGGGTTTTTTACATGCAATACTTTATACCTTGGAAGGCCTCGAGATGGTCTGCGCCGGCCCCCATCTGAACCTGCCCTTTCTTTATTGTCAACAAGTAAAGAGGGTGATGAAATAAAGTTTTCTGGGATCCTTAAAGAGCTTGGTTACTTCATTGACTCTAAAAATGGCCTTATTCTTTGTGGCCGGCATCCAAAGACCTATTTTCTTTGGAATCCTTTTACCAAGCAACATTACAAGCTTCCTCGTCCTCGAGTATATTTTGATGAGTTGTGCATGGCATTCCTTGTAGAGGACCATGCTGATGAGATTATGTGCTACAAGGTAATTCGAGCAAAATGTGAACGCCGACTTGACGAAGTTAAGACCGTAGCCATCGAAACTTTCAATCCCAAGACTAGTACATGGTACTTTTCCATACTCCATTGTTCTTCAACTTTATCGTTGTGTCCTTGGAAAGTGGCCACAGTGATTAAATGCGTCGTCTATTGGTTTGCTGAACATGGAAAGATAGCCATCTATGACTCAGGTGATGAGGGAAAGCAGATAGCTTTATTAAAGCTACCAGGTTCAAATGATTTTGACGAGCAAGTTTTAGGGGAGTCCTTTGATGGTCTTCTGCAGTATGGTTGGAGCTGTAAGTCAGGCTTGGAGATATGGGTTTTTGAAAGGGAACCCAGTGAATGTACGTCAAGTAATGTGTATGAAACAAATCGGTGGAATAGGAGATATAGATTGAATTTTAAAATCATGTGGAAAATGAATCGATCCGTCGTGGCGTCATTGCATACTGGTAAGAAAGAAACTCAGATACTGTCTTTCATTCCTCAGAACACTGAATCTGTCTTCATTAGAACTGGATCAGACATTTTTGTGTGTGACCTTGTTAGTCAAACAGTTGAAGTTGTTCGTTATCAGGGTCGTACTCCTTCCATATTATGGGATCACATTCACAGCAGGGTGGTACCCTACTTCAGTCCAGCTTGGCCCACTTTGCCTTCACGACAGAGTAGTGTGATTATGATATAATAGAAGCTTACTTTACCATATTCCTATTGTCGTGATTTATGTAAACAGTTTTTACTTGTGATGAACAATCGGCATTTATTCTGTTCCGTACGTAGTTTTACTTGTGATGAACAATCAGCATTTGTTTTGTTCTCGATCTGTTTTCCTCTGCATGTGTGTACCCATAAGCTTCATTTCTTCTTCTTCATTCGTGATATTGGCGTGCCATTGGACTTGAATTCGTTCTTGTTTGTCTTACTATTTAAGAAAACTAAGTCTGCTAGAGAAAGCTTGGATGACAATTGTTGTAGCGCACGCACACGCACTCTTCACATGACATGTAGTCACTCTGAAATTTCGTTCTTTTGGGGAATGATGTAAGAGAAATTGACAACTCTTTTCCTCTCAAAAACATTGTCTAGTTGTACAAACAGAAGAAAGAAATAGTTACATTTGGAAAGGGAGCAACTTCATCCCCGCTTATAACAATGAACTATCTACTTCTAAAAATTCCAAAGAAGGTGAATCTAATGTAAGTTAATAATCAACGCTGAACAACACCAAAATCATATCAGCACCTGAAGAGCTTGCAGAATGAATTTACAGCTTGTTGGTGAAGAGAGATAAATAAAAGAGAATTCTGTCCTTTTAATCAGTATGGGGCAGCAAGAAGCTAAAGCCTGAATTCTCACGAATAAGAGGTGGTGGTTCAATGTCAGAGATATCAATTTGTTCCATTGACTTTGATAAGTCATCAACTGAAAACGGAATGCTGCATCAAATTTGAAAAAAGAAAAAAAAAAAGTCAGGAATAACTGCAAGATCAAGTTGTACAAAAGCTGTTTTGCAAAGATTTTGTAACCATGAAACTCATTAGCTAAACGAGTGATTCTTATCTTTTTCTTTTCCCCCCTTTTTCCTGCTTTTGGGATTGAATAACAACACACAAAATATTCAATCAGCAGCTTAAACTCGAATAGTAATAAAGTAAATATTCACCTCCCCGCAACATGGTAGTAGGAATAATGGACAGAAAAGTAACAATAATCTTGCAACCCTTAAGCACCATTTTTCCTGCTAAGAAATCTTGCCATGCATACTTTCTAGTAGATTGTTAGCAGGAATGCCAGACTATGCCTCTTGTTAAAACTAGTAGAAAAAGGCGAAAGAATGAAAGAGAAATTAAAGGAAACACTAAACAAGAACCACCATGTTTGATACTGATGCTAACCTTGAATCGTCATCCAAGAGGAAAGAATTACTGACAGCATTGTTTGAATCTTCTGTCATCAACACCCTCATATTGGATATCACCTGCAAGAGAATGTTCATAAGCCCAATGGATGTGCTACTCATTTATAGACAAAAACAAGAAACCTTTGCCTCTGTTCCCAAGTGACAAAGGTAGCCCTTAAACTTACATCAGGGGCCACACTATGTGTGCCATACTTGTCATCCCAATACATTGTACTTATTCGGTACAGCTGCTGAATACTGAGAACCTGTAGTGTAGAAACTAATTTGGTTACAACAGACAAAAATGGCAGTTGGTACAATCTAGTATCCAAACTAAAATACATTACTCACTGGGCATAGATCATGGCTAATTTCATCCAGTGTTTTCTTTGGTTTTTGATGTATGACCTATGTCAGAAATGATAAATTACAGGACATTTATCAAATCCTTAACCATAGTAGCATGTAAGTAGAAGAAAAGTAAATCGACAACCAACTGATAATGTACCAGAAACCCAATAGCCTGTCTTATATGTTTCAGCTCATCCCAGGCTGAACCGGCATACTGCACATATTATTTTATGCAGTTAGTACATAAACTGGTTAGAACCACAAAGCGAATTGGATTCAACTTTCTAAAGTACCTCGTCTGTTGCCTTATAACACCAATGTTCCAATTCAGCTAGTCCGGCCTTGACATATTCACCATTACTAAATGAACAACACTCTCGCCTCAACAAAAGGCTGCCGAATAAATAGAAATGCAGCCACTTAGTAAAGCATAATGGTAAAACTACAAATCAACTTAAGCCACACACAAAGTGTGGATACAGGAACATGTACAACAGAGGAATATAAGTCGAATACCTGTTAAACAGTTGAACATTGATGAAGGAAAATATTTGAGTGAACACCTTACGAACCAAAAATGGTGGTACCTGGAAAAGGAATCATAAAAAATATAGGCAAGTGATAAGAACAGAACTCCTTTATCAAGTGATAAACCTGAGAAAAGTTATGGATACTGAAAGTTCTAGGGACTAGGATTTCAGTATTCACTAGTCAATATATTCAGATGGAATGGAATTTAAATAAAAAAATGAGGAGCTTTGCTAAGTGCTATAGAAAAACTGGTGTCCCGGCCAAAGTAGATATAAAGAGCACGGAAAACAAATCAGATGAAGCAACTCATTCCTGCATCTTAGAAATAAGCATACAGAGGATGGGAATTCCTTTCCATTCACTTCTGATCTAATTCTTCCAGCCATCATGCGAACCAAAAGAAGAGTCAGCTTCAAACTTGAGATTAATGTTTAGATTCCAAAACAAGGTTCTTAGCAGCATCACAATTGTCTAAGCAGAGCATAGAGTAGGAAAGCTGTGATGAAGGAACAAAACAAAATGGAAGTTTAACTTACATGATTTGCTTTCAAAGTGTTTAAAAAGTTTCCGAGGCTTGTCACAATCCCTTGCCAGTGAGCAATCAAAGCTTGCTGAGCTGCAGCATTAGCAACTGAACGTACACCCTTAACTAAGCTTGCTCTGGATGTTCTTGGAGCCTATTCCAGTCATGTCATACATACAGCTAACAGTGTAAATTAAAACTAGTACAAGAAATATATGCATAGAAGTATAGCATTTTATTGGATACAAAACAGAGAATATGGTAGGCACATATATAAATTACCTGGATGCACAATCCAAGCAAAGGGGAAATCTCCTTCTTGAGATTGTCCCGAATCATTCCATAAATTTTTTCTACATATGCTGTAAGTTGCTGTTTGAAAAGCAAAGCTGGGTACTTGGCTTCAACTTGTCTCAAAGTGTCCACTCCACCACTGATACCACTATTTATTAAGGAAAGGTTGACCCCTTGGGGAGTTCCACGGAAACTCTATGAAGACAACAACACAAACTTTAATCAATTAAAGAAATCAATCTTATAAATTTCTCTGTTTCCGTGTGAACAATTACCTGGGTCATTCTTCCAAACAGAGTTGCAGATGATGATCGACGACGTTGTGGAGCCATTCCTGCTGCACCACTAGCTTTTAATGTGCGTTGCAGTAGTAACAGCAGAGTTGAGGCGTTTGACAACCAATATGCTAAAACATCATTGTTATCCTGAGTCTGCAGTCCATGTTTTAAGAGAATGTCAAAGCATGTTTCTGAAGTTGGAAACTAAACATTAAAAAGAATTAAAATATTGGAACATAAGGTTTGCAGTTTCACACCTCAATAGCATGGCCTATTGTCTGAATGATTCGATCAAAAACACTAGTGCGCTCAACCTCAAAGGATCTCCATTGAAGAAGACATTTGTATATGATACAAGCAGCTATTGGTCTGTTTTCTTGAAAGCCTAGGTGCTGTGCAATACAACGAATGAGTAGCTCCTGGTTCTCCTGTTGTTTCTCATTTAATGACTTCTGAGGTTTTCCCTCTTCCCTTTGGTTTATTGAACCACTATGCAGATCCTGAAGCATTTATTGAGTTGAATAGCAGAAGGAAGGAAGGACAAAGAATATTTCAGAAATCAAAGAAATAAAATATTGTTGTTTGTTATAGGACATATTAGTTTGCATTTAAATGAGGTATACTCACCAAACCTGTCTTGTCAATAGGTATATGACTATCAGCCCTCTGTCAATTGAACAAGAAAAATCTTACTCTTTTCCAAGAGAAAAAAGAAAAGAACCAAAGTATAGATTTGATTGATCATGGTACCTGCATAATTGATCTGGAGCGTCCTGAAAGAAATTTGTTGGGAGCCATGGACACAGCCTGCTGCCTAAGAACTTGATTCTCTGATTCTAAGTTCGTAAGCTTCTCCTCTAATCTAATTAGATGAGTGTAACAGGAGATCAATTGCATCAGAAAAATTAGAAGAGGTAATGATTTCTTGAAATGTACAGGTCAAATTCAATTTCACAAGTTTGCAGGTAATCAAGTTCAGCAAAGGCATATCACTAGATAGGCTTTTGTTCTTAATACACTACCTCTGAACGGATTCTTGGAGTTGCTGAGCCTTTTTATCTGCTTCTTCCAGCTTCTTACGTGTATTTTCAATAATCTTCTGGGCTTCGTTGTATTTCTTGTCTGTATCCTCTGCTCTTTCTTTCTCCGATTGCAATGAGGCCTGTGAAGACATGAAACCAATGCAAAGAGCAACAATGTGAGATGCCAATTTTATGCTCTAGTGTCAGCAAACAAGATGCAACTTTGGAAATATCTAATCTTGGTTAGCTTAGATACCCATGAATTTCCTCAGATATGTATTAACATCCAACTATGTCCACGTGAAAGCAATTGCTTCATTAAGTTCAGTAACAAACTACGACAATACCATGCACTACTATGCTTCCATTAAAAAGAAAGAAGTGTGTCCAATTATAATTTTCATGCTAACCTTGTTCTCCTTTATTAACTATTTGTTCTGAGCTTATGATATGATATCTTGATCTCTAAAACTGGCTATTCAGTTAGTGCTTCACCTCAATAGTCAATAGGTGTGAAAAGCCCAGATTTCACAATGAAAGCAAACAGTCATAGTCAGACATAGGTCATTTCAAACGAAAATGCAACTCTATCAATGTTTGTAACTGGTTTAAGAAAGCATAGTTCGATAGTGGTCTTGGCATGTAAACTGACTTTCAAGACGAAAACTATTCAGACTGATCTAGTGTACTGTTATGCACTTCTGTTTTCAACAAGAACAGAACCTTTTTTGCAATCTGAGAATGGAAAGAAAATTTTTTGAACAATGAATGAGAGCTAACAGACATTCTAATACGAATTGAATGAACAATGGTATCACATGCTTGGTACAATAGAAGCATGTAGAAATTATTGGAAGATTCTTGCCTGTAGATTTTCCAATTCTTCTTTTAGGGAAGTAATTTTCTCTGTATCTTCAACAAGCACTTGGGTCTCCTTAATAACAGGAGGTGCATCTTCAATGGCTTTCATTGTAGCTTCTCGTTCCTGGACAATCAATGCATTTGCTTCTTCTAATTTCTTTTGCATTTCTTCCACTGAATTCTGAAATTTTGCTACTTCTTGTGCTTTTGCTTCCTCTAGATCAGTCTGAAAGCAAGGGTTGAAGCCTTGGAATGAGCATATATGACCAAGGGGGATCAGTTAAATTTTAAAGGATGAAAATGTTGTGATAATTCAATGAGGCAGTTCTAATAATTTTCCTGTAGATTTATCAACTGCTATCACACTGGAAAAGGAATTATTATAATGCTTTACTAGGGCATGTTTTAAATTGGCATGCAAGTCCTAAAGGAATAGACAACTTTTATCAGTCTTATGCTCATTGATTGCCATCCTCATGCGATGAAAACCAACCCTTAGACGTTTTTCCAATTGTAGACGCCAAGAGAGTTCCTCCACTTGTTTCTCAAGTTTATTCTTGGCTTCCTTTAATGCACCTGCTTCCCTTGAAGCCTGCAAACATTGGAGGCAGTTGTCAAAACTCCAAAGGAAATGAAGCAGATTTCAAGCATTCAGGAAGAAAGATTAAAAACAAAGAAGGAACTGTGCAATATGGAACACATCTATATGCTATCCATCAATTTATGCTCTTGCATATTCAAATAATTCATGCAACATAGTTTTCAGGGGCTTGCACTCAATAAATTTCAGTCACTTTCACAGGAAAAGCTTGTCATGTTGCTAACCATTTTTAACTTTCTTAGCTCCCTTCGGCCAAGCCTTCCCCTCCATCTGGTCTGTGATACAACTGCTCCTCTCTTCAGCCTCTTATAATAGCAATAATTTTTATGACAGCGCCACCGAGCCTGAAAGTTATATAAAAGGAAGAGATTATTGCACTTGAAAACTGACTGTATTGAGAAACAAAACTGTTAAAGTAGTCTGGTACTATCAAGAATATAACCTGAACAAAAATTGCAGCTTTAGTTAATTTCCTGAATCTAAATTCTTTACGAGCAACCATAGCCCTTAAGCCAGTCTGCAGGAAAAGTGCAGAGGCATGGAGTTTTTTGTAGGCTTGTCTGGCTTCATATCTTCGGACTTGCTTTTGAATCTTCACAGCAGCTGCCTCCCTCCTCATGCTTTCAAAAATTTTGCCAGCCAGTCTTCCTACAAATCACGTGAATCCTTGTTGATGTAAGTAAATGACAGAAACTGATTATACAAATACAAAGAAAGAATAGATAATATAAAGAGGGCAAGAAATCAGAAGTCCATGCTTCTGTTTATGCAGATACTATGGCAATAAAATTGCTTCATGCTTTTAGCTTTTACAAAAGAATCACCTCTGCATACTGATTGCACAAATATTGTAGCCTTCCGCAATGCAATAAACCTTTTACGGGCACAATGAGTTCTTATCCTCCGTTGGATGGTTTTTGCTGCATTACTGAGTACCTCGGCTCTCATTGCATCTAATTCGGCCATCTGCCCCGCTCTCAAAAATACTTTTGTTTTACCTATCTGTATATCATTTCAAGTCCAATGCAATTAATAGCACCAACAACCTCATTTATTTGGACATATGAAAGTTGAGTGCAATGAGACGATATCTCAAGCATGAACCAAGAAAATAATGTACTTCTACAGAGTATCTGCATCAGAAAATGCTACTGAAATAATTTCACAGATTTTTCTTAGACTAGAAACAACAGCAAAAATGATAACTTTTATACCTGAAACCCTTTAAGATCCTTCTTTTCCAAAATCTTTGTGCAAGCAACTTTTTCATCATAGCTATAGACATAGATATTCCACAACAAACCACAACAATTCAAGTTTATTCAGAAAGAGCTACAAATGGCTTCATAATTGAGACATTATTACAATGAAATGCACTCTTTGTCCAGATGAGATGCTTACTTCCCTTGCACAGCCTCTGGGGCAAGAATACCAAATCGGTTTATGAATTCAAAGAAAGGTTTCCGAGTAGGGTATCCAGCACAGCTGATTCTGATTGCTTCTAAAACACCCTAAAGATGTATGACCAGCAACATATTAAGAAAAAAGATTAAGAAGAAAGGTAATGCTGCTAAAGAATTATAAAATAGTAGATTTTACTTACACCACAGCGCAGTTGCTGCATGATATTTGCATTTTCAAATATTGCAGGTTTTAGTAGGTTATTTGGCTTCACACATCTGATGTAGTGAGGCTCAGTAGAATTTAGTGTTTCCATTAATTGTTGTAGTTGTAGCTGCATAATTAACAGCAAACATATTAGCTCTTTTACTTAATGAACCACAACAATGCATAGCTCTTTTACTTAATGAACCACAACAATGCATTAAGCGCTTCTAGAAAGTTCTTTACGTGGTGCTTCTGGATAAGATAAGTACAATAGTCTAAAAAATAACAGAAAGAAAACTACCTTAAAACGGGAACCAATTGAAGAGAACTTTGAAGATTTGCTGGTCTCTTCTGGTAGTGGAGGGAAAAGGCCAGCTACAAAAGAGCATTTGGATGCATTTAACAAATCTTGGTGCTCAGCAACCACATAGTCCTTGTTTTTGTCCAAAAATTGGTCGGATTGGTAGAGAACCTGAAAACAAATGCAAGCAACACAATCTTACTGAAATAAGAACTTGTTCAGAATATAACCATTATTTTTTTACAAATAACTTACTTCTCCAGCATAATGTGCAATGTTAAAATCTGTTCGAGATAGCTTTGGCTTGATAAAGCGCTTGTGATTTTTAAATGTCTGGTAAAGCTTATTTGCAAATGTTTCATGGGTTGACTTCGGAAACATGCTGAAATACAGGAAACATAGTCAACAAAAATAGCCAAACCAATGAATCTTCATTCAAAGCTAAAAGTAACAAGCTCTTGTATCTTAAGAAAGCCAGGAGGAAAACCATCTATTTAGTCACTTTCCTTAAAAATATAACACAACATTGGAATTGAATAGGTTGCATACCATGCTTCATCAAGAAGGGCAATTATGCCACCAGGTTTCTGCAAGATCCCAATAATGGCAATCTTAATTCAAAGATAAAATAGAAATAAGCGAGGGAGAGAGAGAGAGAGTCAAATCTTGTGAGTATATTGAAATTGGTTTCTGAAATCGAAATAGAAACAAAAGCTTAGCATATCAGTATCAATTAGAAAGAGGGAAATGTGGCTAAAATACAATTAACCTTTTCAATCAGATCCAATACATCTTGGTTGTCAACAAACTCAATGTAACTCCAATTTATCTGCTCTTTTGTGTATTCTTCTTGTTCCATCTTGAAAACATGCTGAAAGTCGTACAAATTCCTTTTTAATAAAAAATCAATGTTTGAAACCTTAATGGGTGGCTCATGATCAATTCATTACCTGGTTGAAATGTTGCTGCAACTTCTCATTTGTAAAATTAATGCAAAACTGCTCAAAACTGCATATTCAGATATTGTGGAATGTTTACAAAAATCATCAACAAAAATTGTCTCCAGTATCTAAAAGATAATAAGCTTGCATTAGTTATTTACCTGTTAGCCTTAAAGCTTTCAAAGCCATAGATATCAAGAACTCCTATCAAACTTTTTGAATTGGGATCTTGACCGATTGAATTATTAATTTTATCCACCAACCTATCAACAAGCAAACATGCAGGTTAAACCAACATTTTCATTAACATGTAATGCCATATTTCAAATTGTTGACATCTCAAACAATAAGGTTTTACCAGTCAAATAAGCGAGAGTAAATTGTCTTAGCTAAACCATCCCTACTAACAGCTGCACTTTGGGGATCAAGACTTCGCTTAATAACCTCCTCTGGGGTGATCATTACACGCTTACATAAGGCATCTTCCAATGCTACAGGATCACACCTGAAATAAAGCAAAGTCTACTGTTAAGGTAAACAAACATTAGTAAGAGCATATACCTTACATTATGACAGTACATATCATACATGAGTAGTTCTGCTGCTGTTTTAAGATGGAATTTAGCTTGGTCATTTTTTGGAACTGATGAATCAACATCCTTTCCTTTTGCAAAATCAATATTTCCAAGATGAAGAACAGCAGCAACAACTCTGAAAATTGCTTCCTGAAGCAAAGTGAGGAAGAGTAATAGAAGTAAGATGATGTCCCTAGTGATATGATTCTCATCATGACTTCTTTTAGAAGGTATACCTGCTCCTTTGAGCTTATTCCAACAATATCCATAGCTCTTCTTGTAGCAATGTAATCATGGGCATCACTTACACCAACAAGCTCAAAGCATTTTGACTGGTTAAGATAATGAAATGACTGCGGCGGTCCCAATTTATATTTTTCAACATCCTGTTAACAATATCAACTTTAGCTAGAACAGACTGGAAAGGTTGGAATCTACCGAAGTTAGGGATTGTGATAAAAGCAGCACAAAGACAGTTACCTCCTGAGGTGCAGCACAAAGAAGATAAAAGCAGTGGTAATTACGTTCAGGATCTGATATTTGGCAAACACGAGACCTTTCCAGGAGGTAAGTTCTGATAGCGGCTCCTGAAATCCTTCCACGCTTATCAAACTGGATCTCAACAAATTTACCAAAACGGCTGCACCAGTATCAATTATAGGATCAAATCAACTTCAAACCTCGGGCAATAATATGTCTGGCATTTCTTAGAGAACTGTTATATGTAACGCAAGTAATACAAGTCATTATAATTGTTCCTTTATGCTTTGGAAGATTAGATTCAGAGGTGTGTACACATTGAATGTATAGAGATATAAAAAAGTATCCTGCTTTTCTTTCCAAGTCAATTGTTTCACCTGGAATTGTTGTTTCTAACAGTTTTAGCATTCCCAAATGCTTCAAGGACTGGATTTGACTGCAAGAAAGAGAATATTATCAAATGGAAAACTGAATGAACATTCCCAGTTGAAGAACATGAAGCAGAGAAACTTTACTAGAGTTAGAAAAAGTTTCAGGTTATGAAACATACTTCAAGAACTTGTTGTTCCACTGTTCGTCCTTCAGTACCAGAGCGTCCACCCAAAAAGGCAAGGTATCTCATAAGCATTTTGGTTGTCTCTGTTTTACCTGCACCACTTTCACCACTGACCAAAATAGAATTGCTTTTCATCTCATTGACCATTGCCCTGATTTTGTGAAGATGGCTATTGAATAAGATGTCCATGATTTAATAAAGCCATATATAGCAGGTAATTTGAGATTGGGAATAACCTGTATGCTACATCAGCAACCGCAAAAACATGAGGACTCAGCTCTCCAAATGGTGCTCCCTTGTATTGTTGCATCATGTGAGCATCATATATATGAGGAAGTCTTTGAAATGGATTGATAGCAATTAGAATATTTCCAGTATAAGTCTGCAAAAGAGTTGTAAAGGTTCACTATATTCAGGAGATCATCAACATAGAAAGTAAGAGAGAGAAAATTTGCTCATTTATCCATCTCAGCATACAGAAAAGGTCCCTGCAATGCTGTAAGAACTTATGTATAACCAATATCAAGGGAAAAGGAAACTTACATAAATTTCATTTAATTCATATCTAGCTTTCAGGTTCTGTAGAACTCCAGGCTCGTGCAGGTAAGAAAGTTTTGTCATGTCATCAACTCCACCAGGTGGAGCCTCCACATCTTTTGGATATATTTTTGATAAATTTGCAGTGACCTTAAGTTACAAAATGGGAAAGACAATCTCAGTAATCAATCATAGTCAGATGCCAAGGATAAACATGGATATCATTTTGGTTGAGCACTTGTACTCTCAAGTTGTATTTACGTTTTGTCTCTTTCAATGTTTTCAAAAGCGTAAACGTAACATAAGTATTCATATTGTTTTTTCTTTATAATTGGAGACTTATCCTAATTGACCGATTCAATATTCAGAGTAAGTTATTTTTTTTCTGAGTCTGGCAATGCTTATAACTACTCCCCTAAAATGTAACTGTGATAAGTAGAGATTAAAAAGATAAACTGATAAAATCAAACTTCTCTTCTTCATTCAGAAATCAGAACTATCCAAAAAAATTGTTTTATTGAATTGGAGTAAGAGGAAAAAAACTCAACAGAATAGGCAAATTATAGCATCCAACTTACCTTCTTGCCAGTCGATGCATCAACCTCGACATCCTTTCCATTAATTTTTGTAACACATCCATCAATCCAAGCCAATTCTAGGTCTTCGACCCAGACATGAGAACCTACGATGATATTCACCGGAGTTCCCTGCAGAAGCAGATATAAAGAGAAAATAAACTGGATATGTGTATATACTTATTCAACATATGAACCATATGCATGATAGAAATCACATTAATTAAAGTTCAAATATTTTAGGACTAAAAAACGAGCAATCTACAATATTCAAGATTGTCATGAATCCGTGTTGAGCTCCGTTTTCAACAAATAAAAGAATGCTGGTTCAGCACATTTCAAGAAAACGCTCAACAAAATTAAGTATTTATATTTTCATCTCTCTATCTGAACTTTCAATGATCTATGTATATACATATCTATATACATATATATGGTTACACTGCAAAACAAACAGGAAAAGAAAGCTGTTGCGCTAAGGTTCTCCATATAACTACTACTTTCAAACTTTACTTTTCTAGTGAAAAATCTAGCATATTTTCCAGAGATGTAAAAGGAAAACTTTCCCGAATCCATATTGGAAAGCAAAAATTGACGAATATAGACCTGCTCAAACAAAAAGCACTATAGTTTACAAGCTATTCTTCACGTACCATTTTTTTAATCTTTTTGACAATCCAAGGCTACCTTGTCAAAATTGTTCCACCTTCATAACTATAGAGACCGAATCATCGACATCTGGTTCCAAAATTCTACCCTTCATACATAAGAATACAACATCTCTTCAAAGGTGGCCTCACTGGCCCTCCTCAACGAGTAATAATAAGAATTCCATCTTCCAGAGTAGCCAACTTGAGCAAAAAAGCTCAGATGGAAAATGGTAGAAGTACAACAAAAACAAAGAACCGAAATCAAAAGGTGGATCAAACTTGGGAAAGAAAATGGCAGAGGAGTTAAAATTTTTCGGAATTGGAAAGCGAAAGAATCGAGAGTGGAGACAAACAGCTGTTTATTTGACGATGATGAATAGCATTGTAGACAAAGACGAGACATTCTTCAAGAGGACCTTGGAGTTCGGTTTGCTTCCCTTTGGTTTCGCGCCAATTCGTGGCCACTAGCCAAGTCTATTCCCTCTGTTTCTTCTCTTAAACGGAATTGTCTCTGTCCCTGGCTCTGTGTGCTCGATACTAATGAAATGAGATGCAACTGTCGGCCACCACCGTCCAAGATTCTAATCCACGGTCTAGATCCATCACGGAGACGATGATGGAAAAACATGTGATTATTGTGGTCAAAATTTACTATAATTCTCAAATTTATATTTTCAACATTTACAACTGATTCCCAGTCATTATTCAGACTGCTAATTATTATAAATTTTAAATTTCTTGACTAAGAAATTTTTTATTTATAATTAACACATTGAATTAATTTTTTGAATCTTAAAACTCAAAACAAAAAACAAATAAATTAATAGCTCTTTCTCAAATAAATTTGTATTTTTGTTTAAAATAATATTAATTTTTAATATTAAAGTAAACTTTCTTCATTTTTATGTGAAGGCATATATACAAATTTATGCCATCTTAAATCCACATGTACACAATTACAACAATTGAATTCATTGTATAAAAGTTATAATAACATCATCTAATTGAAATCTTGCGGAGACACAGAATTTAAGGAGATGTAATAATGTATAACTTTATCCTTAATTAATAGAAAAGCTGTTTATAAAAATCATTGTATAAGAGTTAAATATGTACTATGATGGCTGGCTACTAAATCAAAATTAAATAAATATGTTATCTTTTTTAAACCTTATTAATTGATTTATTGTTGGGATATAAATCTAGAAAAAAAATTGAGTTCTCTTAGGCACTCTAATACTTATTACTATAATATTTTACATTTTTCAAAAATAAAATAATAAGAAAGAAAAATTTTTCATTTTTAGAATTTTAAAAAATAATTATAATTTTATTAAATATGCAATTAATAGATTTAAAATCTATAACGAATGTTAATTAATTAACATTCATTACAATAAAACTTAATAGATTAAGGTTTATAATCTGTAACGAATGTTAATTAATTAAGAGAGTAGTTACAATAAAACTTTAATAGATTAAGGTTTATAATCCTATTTCTTTCAATTAAGTGTTGCAAACATTTTCAAACTAAAACTTTGAATAAGATCTCAACACCATTTGAGTTCAAGCAGGTTAACAAATCATGGCAAATAGGAGCAAATTTCATTGTCTGTGCACAATCAAGTCATTAAATCAAACCAAAGAAGGATGTGACCCAAAAACAAAAATCAGAAGTGGTATGTCTTCTCTTATACAAACCATTTTGCTATTGTATACCTTTTTTAAGGTAGTCACTTCACGTCAAAAAGATTAATGAAATACATTTGTTTCATTAACTATAGTTAGGATTCCCTTCAACAGTATCAGGAGATGCTTGATTTACATAGAGTAATGGTAATAAGATTTATAATGAATATAACGAGGAATGAGAATCAATATAATTATTATAATTATTATGATTAGTTAGGACAAAAGAACGATAATCATTACTATTGATAGTAGTTGGTTTGTTAAAATTCTTAAAGTAATAAAAATTTGTTAAATTTTTGTTTTACATTAAATTTTAATAATATTTTAAATAATTATATTGAATTTATGCACCTATTTATGATGACATAATGTTTTAAATTAAGTATATTGCGATATTTCCTTTCTAATAGCTCTTGAAGAAAATAATGCTTCAGCATTTGCTTGCATCAACATATCATGGACTATATAATGTCCTTATTTTGTCATCCAATTAAATGTAAAATTAAAATATCTATTTAAATGTAAAATGAAATGGAATGTGAAAAAACAACAATTCTAAAAAATAATATAAAATTTTGATAAAATAATTAAAAATTAAAAATTTTGATTTATTTTCATTATTTGGCTAAAAGCCTAAATTGGGGCTTAATCTTTTTGAGTTTGATCATTTTGGGACTTAAATTTGAAATCTGCTTAATGAAAGGCTAAAATTTCACAAATTTGCTCAATTTAAGACTTTTTTGGATAAAAATTATGATGTGTTTATACGTATCATTACATGCAAGTCAATTAGTGTTTAAATGCTACGTTAATATACCTAATTTATTATCTAGGCCAGGTGGAATTTAAGAAAAAATTAATTAATTTCGTTTAAATTTTGACTTAAATGAAAAACTCTTCAACCCTAAAATCAACGATTTTTATGAGCATATGTTTCACCCTCTTTTTCTTCTCTCGGTTGTGCCTTCACTCCATTCCCTGGATGCATCATCACTTAATGCATGTGCCTTCACTCCAATCTCACTTGTGAGAGTGAGTGTGAGACCTCTCTTTTGGCATTGGTGGTGAATGGGCAGTAAGGTTTTTAGAGATCTGAAACATACACATGCTATAATTGAAGACCGAAGTAGGTAATGAGTCATGCTCCCTTCTAATTTTTGAATATAAATTTATGATGTTTTAATATTCACTTTATTCCTTTACCCTAACAATGTTACATTTATGTAAATTATTTGATCTTCTTTAAATGAGTTTGATTATTAGGTTGAATAGTGTGTAGATGATAATTGTTTTTCATGTACAATTCTATTATACATTTGTATATAACATATGATCAAGTTTTCTATTCCCCATATACTTGACATTGTACGTAGGATATGATTTGTGTCACTTGGTTTAGCTTCGTTGGTGGTTATCTATGTTTTGTTGGTCTCTACGCACTGAGTTCAAGATAAAGTATGACATTCATGGAAGAAAGGCAGATTATTAAGAGTAAACAAATTTAGTTCTGTAGACATCATTTAGTTGTCAGTGGGTGCACAATCAACATTACAGCATTGTGATGTAATACTTGAGAATGAGCTCAAGTAGTAGTTCTTTAAGGTAATGAGGTTGATTAGAGTATTCAATTTGTTATTTTCTTAGTTGTGATTTTATGTTGGGTTGGAATTTTTGAAATTTTCAACTTTGGCTATAGAGGGATGCATTTTAAGCTTAATATGAGGTCATATAAGCTTATTTCTTCAACTTAGCCAGTTGAATAGGACTATGAAAGAGACGTTAAATATTGTTACTGTAACTTGAAAGCACCTAGATGGACTTCATAAACTGATGAAAATCCAGGAAGAAGGTTTTATGGTTGTCAACTCTTTTTGGTAATTTTGGTACATTTTTATGTTGTTTTAGCTAAATATGTTCATATATTTCATGAACAAATTGTTGCTTTTTCTTTGATGGTAGAGTGAAAACATTTATGGATTTCATAAATGACATGATCAAAGATTCTGTCCAAGAGCAAGACAAATTATTTTAGAGCTAAAAAATAGAGAGAAGATGTTGTATCGTCAAAATAATCTATTGGCGGCAGAGGTGACAGAGTTAAAAGAGAATGCAGTATATGTTTTGCAAGTTGAAAGGATTGTAGAAATTTTGAAGTTGAAGAATAAGTTTGGCGTCACGAGGACGAGTTATGAAACATATTTAGTAAAGTGTTGGAAATGGTTTGCTTGTTTAAGCATATGTTTAGTATTTTTGCTTATGTTTGTTAGTCTAAATAATGAACGCAAAAAAAAAAGCAATAGTTGTACCTTTAAAGCCTTACCTGGAAATGGTTTGATGTAGAACAATGTGTGAATGTTCCCACTAAACCTAATGTTGGAAAGTGCAAAATGTTAGATGTTTTAACATTTGCTTTATTACAAATTTGATGTTTTAGCTAGACAGGTTTGATGTTTGATGTACTAGCCTAAACATGATTGATGTACTAGCCTAAAGATGCTTGATGTTTCAACATTTGGTAAGGAAGATTAGTGACAAAATTGGATCTTTAATCAATGGGGATGGAGTATTCGTTAGTAGTCAAAAGGAGTTAAAATGGCAGCAATTGACTATTCTAAAAAATGTTTATCCATATTTTACCTCCAATCCAATGATTAACACAACTGTTAAGTTGTTTTATAAGTCATCAAATAATTGATGAGGAGACATAGATGTTTAATAGACCTATAATTCCAACTAAGACTGTATTAACAATGTTCATGTTGTACCATTCATGAACTTCAACGAAAATGAAAAAACCTAAAAGAAATGCAATGCATAATGATTGGAAAATGAAAGAAACCAACACTTTACTACAAAAGTTGATCATCTCTTTCCATCCATAAACTTTAAGCTTTCCCTAAAAATACAAAACATTGTAAATAATTCGACAATTCCAACCAAGCTTCTATCACCCTTCCATCACCCTCGGTATCCCATTCATGAACTTAAACAAAAAAGAAAAACATATAAGAAATGCAATTCAAACTAAAATTGAAAGTCATTGCATCCATTACTTAATAAAATCAATCCTAACAACATCCTTACAATCTATTATTTTTCAGTTCACAAATATCACAAAATCATTCAGTTCACTAACAATTCAATATTAAGTTTACATTTTTCCTTTCCCTTTGAAGATGCGGTTTGACTTTGTTGGCTTGGATTCACATGCGCAGTAATAGCTTCCTTCCTCTTTATTGAATTCTGCCCAAGGTTTAGTAATCTCTAACTTCCCCTTCCACACTGTAGATAAAATGCAAATGTTTGTTAAGTTGTATGAATTAATTAATGTTAAGTAAGAATGCAAAATTTTAACACTTACATTTAGTATCTGCAACCTTATGGTTTCATTTGTGTATACCCTCCTCTTCCATCCGTTTCTTAATCTTCCTATTTGCTTCTTGTTAAAGAGAAGAGTATGTAATAAGCCTTTTTCTTATAATTTTCGCTTGAGAATTTGGACTACATCTACCAGCTGCCAATATCCTCAATCTGCTTCCATCATCTGCAACATCACAACTAGGCCCTCTTCTCTCTTTGGTTTGGTCCTTAGCGGTAGCTTTTGAAGATGTACAGATAGTTGTTGTTTCTGAAGCACCTCCGAGTGTTGGGAGAACAACTGAGGTTGTTGCATTTGCACTCCCATTTACATGAACAGTACTTGAGGTGTTAGCAGTACTTGAAGCAGTTGTGGCACTAGCAGAGGCAGAGGCAGAGGCAGAGGCAGAAGCAGAGGCTTTTGCTTTACCTTTACCTTTACCTTTCTTTCCCCTTTCAATGTTGGATGCAGTTTTAGAGGCACTTATTGGGTTGTTAGTGTTGGTTTCAGCTGTAAATATATTTTTGGGGGTTAAATGTGAGTTCGTTGTATGTTGCTCCATATGGAAATCAGTTAACTAGTCTAGGTTTGGATTTTGAAACTAGGCTAGAACTTGTCATTGAAAGTATAATAAGAAAATCTAGAAGATTACCACTACTATGGAAAAGAATCTTAGCTATACCATAAAAAGATAAAAACAACTTAGAAATTACCTCTCGACCTTTCCAAGGACAACCTCTTTCATTGTGTCCTTTTGTATGACAATGACTACATGTAATGATCATGCCCCTCTTAGACACATGGTCAACATTTTGCTTTTTATTTACTTTTGTATTCTTTTGAGGCTCATTATTGCCTTTTTTCTAACAGTTTTGGGCCTACCAGACCCTTGTTTAAATTCTGGTGACCTGATAGTTTCTTCATTGTTAATGGGTCAGTCCTTCAAACCAGGCATCGGTTGAATTGCCTTCCAATATGCTTTGTCATATTCAGTCTTCCATAACCAACTAGAAGTGTACTATTTAATAATAACCCTACTGTCTTTAATATTACATATTACATGTGCACAAAGAATGCTAGAGAGGTTATATCTCCTATAAGAACATATTTTGTTATGAAGCCTCACTATATTTATGTTCTATCCATAATCAATCTCATACCCTCCTTCTCCATTATTATGCATTGAACAATGTTGAGCAATTATGACATTCTTCTCAATTGCTTTCCTTATTCTTAGCCCTAAATTACCCTTCCACTTGGCAGCCTTTTTCTTTTTTCTCACAATTCTTTTTATCAATTGTCTTCTAAGATGCTCAAATAACCCTAAAACTGACATTTTCCTTGCATCAACTAGAGTTTTATTGAAGGCCTCACATAAGTTATTGTCAACCAACTCAATCATAGAATCTTCCCTCTAGAAAGACCGGCACCATTGTTGAACTGGTACATAACTCTCAATATCTTCTGTTGTCCTTTGGTTCTTGGCTCTGAGCTTATCCAAACTTTCTTCATATTCCCTTATTATGAAGGATTTTGCAATTTTCGAAAAGTGCTCATCCATCTCTTCCTCTTTATATCCTCTTTTATGCCAATTGACATAAACATGTCTAGCACAACACTTGTGCTCAACCTCTAGATACAAATCGGCAATGACTCTATCAAGTCCCTACAATGGAAAACATAACCATTTAAATAGGCATGTGGATGTAACTCTACATATTTGATAACAGTTACATTCTCAATGAAAGTAAAAACAAGATTGATGTGAAACTTTCACCTTTTGTTGGTCAATCATTATAGTCCAACCAATTCCAGAGCCCAAGTGAGGTAAATCTTCTTTCAGCCTTTCAATGAACCTCTTCCATATGACTGTCGACTTAACTTTGACAATAGCCCAAGCAACAGGAAACATTAGATTATTTCCATCGCTTCCCACAGCATATAGAAGTTCACCTTTAGTTTTGGTTTTCAACCAATATCCATCTAGGCTAAGAAAATGTCTGCATCCATGCCTAAACCCATATTTAATAGCTTCTAAGCATATTTACATTCTTTCAAATACAGGTGGAGATGTTGGAATTGGTTGAGACATTGTTAATATAATAGTGCTACCCGGGTTGGTTTACCTAATTACTTCATCATATGACCAAAGCTTCCCAAATTCCTCTTCAATGTTGATCACAACACTATCTACTATTTTTTTCTTTGCTCTTTTTACGATACTCATGGACACTTCAACACCTAAACAATCTTTAACGTAAAATTTTTTACCATCATTCTTTAAAAATGGCTCCCTTTTAAGCTTATCCTTCAACAAGTTAGCTAAGATGCTGGTGTTCATCCTAGGATTTGTAAATACCCTATTACAGTCATGATTGTTCTTGAATTTCCTAACTTGAAATGGCTGCAACTTTCTATTAAATGCTCCATATATATACCAAGGGCAATTCTTTGTCCTACATTTACTTTGGACAAAGTTGGGCTTATTTTTGGTAAACATGACAACCCTATTTGTTTTAATGGACAACAAACCACCCAATTCACGCTTAAATTACAAATGATTAAGAAAAATCATCCCTAATTCAATGTAAGGCTCAGCTGCATTTTCATCATAAACAGGGTATTTCCTTTTCCTCCTAGTAGCATCATCTACCATATCATCTATATCACTAACAAGTTCTCCATATTCATCACTATCATAATATTCAAACAAAACTACCTCATCTTTATCATTTGCATCACCTACATAAGCTTCATATGGTCTATTATCTTTATCTGGACCATTACCTTCATCTCCTTGCTCTAAATCCTCTTCAACATTTTCATATGGACCATTACCTTCATCTCCTTGCTCTAAATCCTCTTTATCCTCTTCATCCTCCATATTTGTATCATCTTCATTCTCTATATCTGCATTATTTTCATCCTCCACATTTGGCACATTGTTTAAATTAGCTACCTTTCCTTTAAACCCTTCATTATTAATATCCTTACCATTATCTTCAACTACATTACCCTGATTAACCTTATTACATTCATCTTTAATCACTGCAACAAGGGTATCCACACTATGTTTAATATAAATATCAATACTACCTGTACCCATCATCTGACTAACCTTATCTAACACACTAGCATCATCTTGTACAACTCTCAAACCATTACATAGTTCAAACCAGACATAAGATAAAATATCTTTTCCACATTGTTATACTCACTTTTCTTACATACATCAACCAGCTCAAAATAGCTCAGTAAGTTAGGATCAAATTCAATTTCATCCACAAAACTACCCTCATACATAACATTATCACCTACGTTAACAAAACATCCTGCATGGTGAAACCTCAGAGTTACTTCATCAAGTTTCATTATGTCAAACCAAAAAAACCAACTATAGGAAAATGAAAACACTCAATCAGAATGTTGAAAGGAAATACCAAATTGAAAGTGAAAAATTCAAGCCTAGCACAATACATGATGCTTAATATATTCATAACAATTCCATCAACCAACTTACTAAGTTCTATTAATTAAGCTACGTGGCATTGTTTATACCCGTGAATCGAAAAACATGTTCTTGTCGTAGCTCCTAGACTTATGAAAATTTTCACTTATAAGCCTCATGAGAGCTGCATCACTGGTTTCTAGCCTATATACCTACTTAATGGCTTATTATGCCTCAATGTTTAAAAAAATATCTATATTAAATGCAATCCTTATTCAATTCAATTGTTACATCAACTTTAAGTTACTAGTAATTAGAGTCTTTCAGATTTAAGTTACTACTAGAATAGCAAAATCAAAAGTTTATGTTATCATCAATGATAACTAGAGTATTGCAAACAACAACATAAAACAATAAATTAGTTGCAATTAAAAAAATACACTCATATGACAAATAATCCTACTAGTAACACAAAAAGGATGTAGGAGGGCAACGGAATTAAAAGCATCAAATTAAGATTTTGTATGACCAACTGCTTTTCTATTATGCTCTGATTGGTAGGAAAGATGAATTTTTCTACCAATTAGAGCACAATAGAAAAGCAATTGATCCTAACAGCTACCCATTCTACAATTGACCATTTTCAGTAGAAGATGAAACTACCAGTTTACTTCTTGCCATCTCATTCATACTATCTTCCTCATACTACTCTAACCTCAGACTTCTTTTTATCGCTCTAACCTCAAATCTCTCATAATCAAATGTTTACTGCTCTTAAATCTAATGGTAATACTTTAATTCTAGGACTTACCTTAGTTTCAAGAGATGATGTGCGAACCAAGCAAGCCAACCCTTTCAATGAAGACTAGAGCGTGGATTGGGGGATGGTGAAGATGCGTCAACCAAGCCTCACAACTCCTTCAACAAACGATAAAGTGTGGATCTGGTGAGCGCAACCCTTGGTAAAGATGTGTGAACCAAGCAAGACAACCCTTGCACAAAGACTAGAGCGGAATGGTCGATGGTGAAGATGCGTCAGAGAGAGGAGCGACAATGGGATTTTAGAGTTTTCTATAACTTTTTAGTTTCTCTTTTTTAATTACTTTACAAATTTTACATAATTTCCGAAAAGTTACAAAATTTTTGGGTTAAAACTTAAAACATTTTGCTCTTTTATACATGGCATTTAAAAAAAGGGTAACAGTGTCACATTGTTACATGTAAGGGTACGTATAAACCCGTCCTAATTTCTATCCAAAAAAGTCTTAAATTGAGCAGACTCATAAAATTTTAACCCTTCATTGAGCAAATTTTAAGTTTAAGTCCTAAAATGATCAAACTCAAAAAGGTTAAGCCCCAATTTGGGCTTTTAGCCTTATTATTTTACAATAAATTATTATATTTAGATAATATTATATATAGATATAATTTAAAAAAGAAAACTGTCATGGATGTGACAATAATATATATTATATATAGATAATTATTATATATAGAAATAATTTAAAAAAAGTGTCACGTGGGTAACAAGAAGTGTCACAGACGTGACACTTCTGCCACATTGGTGACAGTTCCTATCACACATGTGAAACTTTTTTCGAAAGAATGACTTTCATTCCTCTCATAATCGAGGGGTATGGAGTAATGCCCCAAACTCAAATATAGAAATTTTGTTCATCCAATAATAATATATTACCAAGCAATTGTTTTTCATTCCTTACCCATTGTTTTCTTCCCAAATCTATCAACCAAGCACCCCTTAATCTTAACCATGCAAAATTTGTTTGAAAATATGAGCACAAAAATAAGGACTACTCGTGAATTTGTATTAACACCCGACCCAATGATTGAGCCCAAGTTTATCTTATTAATTGGCTACACTTTCATAACTGTTAATGCACTTTTTGACTCCTAATTGTA
>JANZLD010000003.1:50985094-51000744 GCA_026413575.1 Erythroxylum carthagenense
ATGGAATTAGTGTTTTCTAAGTTCAATTTGAGAAATTAAGTTATTGATGATGTTGAATTTGGGTGAAATTGATTTAGATAATTTTTTAAATTGGGAGAAGAAAAGAAGCAATGGTCAAATTGAAACTAAGGACAAGCTTCTAGCATCGATTCGAGGTGGGTAGTATATTTATTTATTGAATTTTAAGCTAAGCATGAGTATTTGAAAATTCAAGAAGCAAATTTTTGATAAATTAATGTTTATAAAAATGTTTGAAAATTATAATTTCGAAGGATTAAATTCCTTATTTTAGAGATGATTTGAGAAAATGCAAGATTTATGAAATTCCTGGTTTTCGAATTATTTGAATAATTTGAAAGTGTGCTTTGTGAATTTGAATAATTTTGATTTATGATTTAAGGAAATTATTGCATTCATTGTTATGAATTTGATTGATATGATATGTGATTAAATTGACGATTTGAATTGCATTATAATTGTTATATGATTTTTGTGATATGTGAATATGAGAATGTGTCAAGTATTGACACGATTTGATGTTATAATATGAAAAATCTGAAATTCAAGATTTTCGAAAAGTGCCTACGGGCAATTCGAAATTTTCGGTTTCGAAGTATGTGTTATGTGGGTTTAGTCAGGTCCCATAAATGGGACAAGTGCGCACTTGTCTATTTTTCTAGCCTTCTCCCGGCTGCCCGCTAGAGGCACTGGAGTTTCGATCTCGGACTCCTATAAGTCACAGCTACAACGGACCGCTATGCGGGAAGGTGTAGTACGTCCTGTTCATGGCTACACAGGACCGCTATGTGGGAATGTGCAGTACGTTCTGTTTTGGACCGAGCCAGACCATATGATGTGTTTTGTGTTTGTGTTTTTGTTTTTGTTTCTAAGTGTGATGCATTGCATGTTTTGAAAAAGTTTCAGAAATATGGTTTTTGTTCATGAAATACGAAAAACGTGAAAAGTTTGAGAAATCAATTATTATGGATTTTTTAGCCGAAAATTTATTGACTTGATTTAGCAACGTTTTGAGAAATAAGAAATTTGCCAGTTTTTCTATTGTGGAATCTTTAAAAAGACATTAATGGCAAAAAGTTTTGCAAAATGTTTTCGTTTATCGTTTAATTTATAAATATATTATCCACAGAGCTTTGTGCTTACCCCCCTTTCATCTCCATCTCCAGGTTTTCGAGTAGGAGATCGGATAGAATAATATCAAGACTTATGTTCGATTTCGTTTATTTTGTGTTTTATGTATATGGCTTGAATTGCCATAATATGTTGTAAGTGTTTCTTTTGATGTATGAGAGTATGACATGGTGTATCATTGAGTTGATGCATATGAATGAGGAAATTTTGTACGGATTTGATTCTATAATTAGGAATGATTTTGGAATTTGTATATAAAATTGTGTATGATTTTGGAATGTATATTTATGATTGATTTGGGAATTAGATTGAACTATGAGACTGGTATATTGAATTGAGAATGATTGAAGTGTTAGGTATAGGTTTGCGTTTGCTGGTGTTTGGATTCCAGACGGGAGAGTCCGATGATACTGGTTATTGTGTGGGATGATAGAAGTGTTTTTAAACCTTTGCAGGTTTGGGTTGTTGAAAAGCAGTCGTTATGCTGCTGAAATTTTGTTAGATAGTAAGTGGAAAAAGAATAAAAATAAGATTTTGATGTTTAAAAGATGGATTATGGGACTTATATGATTGTTAAGAAGTTTGTTATGAATTGAGAAATTGATTAAGAATATTTCCGAGAAAAGGGAAATTGTATGGATTTGCATGAGTTTGAAACAAGATGGTTATAAGAAAAAGAAAAAAAATTTAGACCGGTTACGGATTGGTTAGTCTTAGGGTTTCCAACGTGATAAATTTTCTATGCTTTGTGGTTTCAACGGATTTCGGAATTTGTTTGAATTCGATGGATCCATTCGTTTGTCTGCTTTGATTCGCTTCGACTCGCTTTGTTTTTCGATTTATGTTTCCACTTTCGATTCATTCACTTCCGTTGTGTCATTTGATTCGTATCCGATTTGATTCTGCCTTATGTTCCTTTTATTCGTTTCGTTTCCCTTTTCGCTTTTGCTTCCGCATCTTGTGTTTCGATTATCTGATTTGAATTCGTTTTGGTTTCGATCACGTTCGTTTTTCGTTTTTCGGTTGGGGTCCGGTCTCCAGATCGAGTCTCAACAGTTCTGTTGTGACAAGATTTGCCACAAAGTTCTTATCATTTCAGTCTTTTGTTTCGATGAAGAAAGAGTTAAGACAAATTTTTACAAGTGATAAGTGGATTACATCTCAGTATGTTAGGTCTAATGCTGGAGTGAAGGTTTGTAATATTATACTAGAAGATAAAGAATTTTGGTATCAATGTCATTTGTTATCCAAGTTTGTGAGTCTTTAGCAAGGGTGTTTCGCTTGGCTGATAATGAAGAAAAGCCAATAATGAGTTATATTTTTGATGCCATGGAGAGAGCAACAGAAGCAATCAAGGTCAATCTGAAACATAGGTCTTCTTTATACACTCCATATCTTTCAATCATTAATGAGAGAAGGGAAAGACAACTTTCTTCTCCGTTATTTGCAGCTGGGACATTTTTAATCCTATTGTCTATTTTAGTCTGGATCTTACTAAGCAAGCTAAAGTTAATAGAGGAATGCTTTTAACTATTACAATAATTGTTAGCATTGACGCGATGCAAGATCTTTTAAGCTCACAAATGGAGCTTTACAAGTTGTCTTATGGAGATTTTGGAATGTTGATTGCTATTCAACAAAAGGGAAAACTTTCTCCAAGTATTAGTTATTTCTTTTTTCTTATTTGTCGAAAATTAATTATCACTTTATTTTGTTTATAACACTACTTTTGTTTTATTATAACTTACAGTTTATTGGTAGGATCAATTCAAAAATGGTGTTCCATAATTGAAAATGTTTGCAATTCGGATTTTTTGTGAATGTGTGAGTGCAATAGGCTGTAAACGAAATTGAAGTATATTTGAATTTATGTATTCAAAGAAATGAATAGATTGGAGACTAAGAGGTTGAATGACTTGGTTTTTGTTCATTACAATTTAAAGCTTCAGAAAAGGTATGTTATTTTCATTATTATCATTATTAATTTTGATATAATTCTTATAATTTTCTAATAATTAAATTTAATTGTTTACTAGGAGTCTTAATAGCACAAGTAATTTAACTGATCTAATTTCCATTGATAATATTGATCTTTAGGCAGATTGTGTTTTTAAATAACCGAATTTGGTTAATGTGAATGATTTGGAAGATAATCTTAGATGGGAAAGCATTAACATGACATTTGGTGCATTAAATTTGAATGATAATGACGATAAAGCTCCTCACAATGATGAGAATTTTGTAGCAAATGCTCAGTAGGATCAGTATAGTTATAGCGGATATCCTCCCATTGACGATTGAATTTCGTTCTAGATTTTTATTTTTCCTCTTCTTTTAATTTTACTTGTATTTGATGTTTATGTTAAATTCTATATAAGTAATGTAACTATAAATGTTTTTGTTTCAGGTTTATCTTCTACTTGATTGTTTCTTCGTCATGAACTCATTTTGTAAATTGTTTAAGGATATTTATTGTTTTTTAATGTTTTGAATCTTTTGATGTAATTATTATTTATTAAAATGATGAAATTGTATTATTGTAATATTTTCAATACTTTGTATTATTCTTAATTTTATATTTGTATGATGATGATTGTCTTTTTTATATTAATTATGGTTATTATTTATATGTGAAATATTTAAAAATTATTGTTATTTCATATTAATTATGATTATTATTTATTATTATGATTTTTGGAAACATGGTTGATGTAAATAGTAAACTAGTAAAGTATACATTATAACTGTACAATATACCAATGGACTATTTTGTAAATTTTAAAAATTTTAGGGACTATTTCATAAATTTTAAAAAATACCCGAAACGGTACTCAGTACTGATCAGTATCAGTACAGTACTGTACTATAACTCAATCTGATATCAAGTCCAGTATGGTATTCGCAACTTTGGCTGTAGCTAATGCTAATAGTAAGTAGGGCTGATCATATGAGGACTAAAGTTACTAGTACTTACCATCTGTCTATTATCTAATATTTAAGATAAATCAAATGTAAAATTAAAACAATAAAGTAAAATAGATTAACAAAATTAATTAACTAGAACGAAGATTAAACTAAGAAACAATTAAAGAAAACATTCGTATATGGATTTCGAATTCCCTTAAGACTTCTCGTGTAATCATGATTCTACTAGTCAATTTCTTCTTTAATTCATTGGACCGTAGAAATTCCTATCTTATGTTAGTATCTTTCTTAAGATGATTAACAACTAATCCTTGGTTGATTAATTGAAACCTCTTTTTAGTTAAAATCCTTAAGATTACATTAATCTATTTATTAATTTCACTATTACGTGTGACCATAATAGTGAAATAATACAATAGCATGAAATCATATATGAAATAATACAATAGCAATATTAATCAAGAATGATTAAGAACATATAATTGAATCTCAATGAAATTAAAGAATGAGCTAAGTTAAAATAAAATTACTGCAAGGTCTATCCCATCATCTAAATCAAGTACCAACAAAAATTTAACTCATAGTCATAACATTAAGACTAAAGGAAAAAAAAAACTAGAAGAATCGTGATGCAATCCCTTTTAATCTTCATGAAATCCATTTTAGAATAATGAAAATCCACCTCAAATATGTTTCCTTGTTTGTTCTTCATTCTCTTTATCATTCTAACCCATCCATATGTCTTTTCCTAAGCCCTTTAGAGCCTCTTATGAACCTCGTTTTTTAGTTCCTCTTATTTTCTCTCCACTTTATCCATTTAGAGCTCAAATTTAGGGTTTATGAGTGGACACGGTCACTCACATGGCAATGTGTATGATGATATCCCTTAAACTTACTTCAATCTTCCAAAATCGTCAATAAACATAATGTCAAATAGCTACACGAGTAGCCATAAGGTCGTGTAGACTTACATGGGGCACCCACACAACTTGGTAGACTTACACAGGCAACCACCAAAATAACTTCAATTCTTCTGTTTTCTATCCCGATTTACACCATAATTCTTCTCCTTTTTATCCATAATTCTTGTCCTCAAGCAAATCAAATTTATTACTTTTAACTTAATAAGAAACAACTCTGAAAAAACATTAAACAAAAAGATGATATTCACCATGATTCTCCATGATTCATTCAATTGCAGTGTCCAACGAAATGTTAAGCTTTTAGTACTTGAATCAAATTATAATTAATCCAATTAAATCCATAATTTTTTAAATTTAAACTCAATTCACACCATTCCACGTAATGCATAAAGTGAACATACATAAGAAAAATCATGAAATCTTTACACACTTTATACGCCTTTATTAAAAACAAAACACTAAATTTAAACAACATAGGAGCATTTAGAAACTTGTTTGAAAGGTTACCTAGCCTTTTGACATAAGAGTAAATACCTTATTATGAATTCCCTTGGTTATTGAACTAGGTCACTATCTTAAATAGCTACTAACACCACTCTTTAACTTTGAACTTTTTTATAGTACAAAGCCAACATAGTGAAATTATTTATGCTCATTTATTCACATACTACTATTTTTCTTTTATTTTTATATGGAATACTAAAAATGCTAAAAAAGAATTCATACTTAACTTAATGTATTTACAAAATTATACATAAACTATCATAATGTAAATTAAGTATCCATTCTCAAAATTATTGAACTGAATTGAAATCAACTTAATCATCAAAACTCATAACTATTTTCCTAAAAAACCAAATCACAGTCAAACCAAACTTATGATGAATCATCTTGGTCAACATCTTCTTTAGAAAAAATTCTTGAGTTATTCATAAAGCTAATTATAATAAAATTGGCAAGTTTGACTACTAAGTCCTTCCCCTATATTTAAGTTATTCATCTTCCTCAACGTACATAACATATGAAAACAATAGAAAAAATGAATAATGGAGGGGTAAGGATAACTGATACTCCCATGGTAGAAAAATATTTCTAGTATTATCTAATGTCATCAGCATCTATTCATTATTGGTGAAATCTTTTTTACTTTAAAGCAATGGTTGTTGTTGCCTTCACAACTTGTGGAATTTCTTCAAATCTCAATTAACAAAATTAGGATCATCAAATTAAAACTATAAATAACTAAATAACTAATGAGAATCATATAAACTACTCAATCACAGCAAAAACCTAATTATTAGGTTGCCTCCTAACCAACGCTTCTTTATAAGTCTTGTAGTTGAACTTCTCAACAGGCAATTTCCTAAGCTGGATCTATAGTTAATAACTTGTTTCTACTTGTTTTCCCATATAAAAGTTTAGTAGCCTATAAATAGGTCATATATTGCAAGATAATAAGGGCATAAGATATCAAATCAATAAAACCAATATACTCCATTAAAGTCCTTGTTTAGTAATAGTTATCAATATAACAAGAAATTAAAAAAAAACTCCTTAGGTCTTTGATTGACTTTGATAGGAGCCCTCTGTACTTAAGATGACTTTGATAATTTCTGATAGCCTTTTTTTTAAACTTCTCCTCTTCATCTTCCTCTTTCACCTCTTTGTTCTCCTCTTCCTCCTCTTCTTAAATAATAACTTCCTCCTTTTCTTCAACCTCTATATTTTCTGTTGAATCTTCTTCCTTCCCTTCTTGAACTGCAACTTTCTTCAACCTCTATATTTTGTGTTGAATCTTCTTCCTTCTCTTCTTGAACTGCAAATTTCTCCATACATGCAGCCTCTGGCTACTCTTCACTCCTAAAAATTAATGTGCTCACATGATTCCTCAAGTTTAACTTGATCTTTTCAGATGAAAAAACTGGCTATTAGACTCTAATAATGGGCAACCTCTTGTAAAGTAATACCTTTTATAAGGACATCTCCAAGACGTTCCACTTTCTCTTGTTGTTGTTGTTTTAGAAATAAAGATGAAGCATGATCATTCCATACATAGTCATAATAACTGCTCTAAGATGGATTATAAGTATTCTCATATGATGTATCATGAGGTCAATTCTCCACATAATTTGAATGCTCCCACATATACTTTGATTTATGATGTTCATGATTAGGGTGATCACTCCTATAAATGTCACAACACGTCATGGATATCGATTGAGCTACTAAACACATGTCACCGTGCCTCTCATTCCAAGCTTCCAAAGCTGTGATAAGTGATGGCATTCCATAATCTTCATAAGAATATTGTTCTTTCCATCCTTCCTTTATATTTGTTGGATATAACAATGATTACCTGAATCTTGAAAGTAAGACACAGACACAAGATCAAGAAAGAAAGTTATAAGGAAAAAATTAATATAAAAAGAAAAGAAATAAAAACTAGCTAAAAATGACTAGAGTAACAAAAATATAGTTTTCGTACTATTCTAATACTTGGCAACGATGCCAAAAACTTGATGTATAATTTTATGTTTTAAACAAGTACATGGTGTAGCTCTTACTAGCACTGGCAAGTATGAGTAGATCCTATAAAGACTAAAATTACTAGTACTTGCCATCTTTCTAGTATCTAACCTAACAAATTATGGTATTTAAGATAAATCAAATGCATAATTAAAAAATAAAGTAAATCAAATCAATCACATTTAAAATAATAAAGTAAATAAGATCAATATAATTAACTAACTAGAATAAAAATTAAACTAAGTAACAATTAAGAAAAACATTGGTACCTAGGACTTCTCATGCAATCATGATTTCACTAATCAGTTTAATCTTTAGTTCATTGGATTGTAGAAACTCTTATTTTATGGTAATATCTTTCTCAAGACTATTAACAACTAATCCTTGATTAGATAACTAAAATCTCTTTCTAGTTAAAACCTCTAAGATTGCATTAATCAATTCGTGAATTTTACTATTAGGTTTGACCCTAATTCAGAGAGTTTATGTCAACTTATCTCGAGGTTTTCATGAAGCTTCTTTCAATTATGATAGATATATTCATACAAAAGGATTTTTCAATTTCAATTGCATAAAATCATATATGCAATAATATGCTAGCAATATTACTTTAAAAATAGTTAAGAACCTATAATTGAATCTTAATGAAACTAAAGAATGAATTAAGTTAAAATAAAATCACTACAAGGACTATTCCAAAAATCACTACAAGGACTATTCTAGAGTTCATCTAATCCAAGCACCAACAAAAGTTTTTAGCTAATATTCATAACACCAAGACTAAAGGGAAAACAAAAAAACTAAAAGAACCATAATGAAATCCCTTTTAGTCTTCATGAAATCCACTTTAGATTAATGAAAATCCACCCCAAACATGTTTCATTACTTATTCTTCATTTTTACTATCTATCTAGGCCGTCAATATGTCTTTCCTAAGCCCTCTAAGCCTCTTACGAACCTTTTTTTTTTTACTTTCCCTTGTTTTTCTTTGTTTAATCCATTTATAGCTCTAATTTAGGGTGCATAAAATGGACACAGTCACTCACATGATTGTGTCGCTCAATCTTCAAAAATTGTGAAGAAACACGATCTGAGAGAGCTACACAAACAGCCATACGATTATATAGACTTACACAGACAACCACCAAAATAGTCTCAATTCTTCTGTCTTCTGTCTCTATTTCACCCTAGCTCTTCTTCTTTTTACGAGAAGGAAAATAAGACCTAAAAACACAATAGAAACAAAAATAAGCATCATAAACAATAAGAAAATCTCAAATAAACAAGCAAAATTCATTAACTATATGATTAGAAATATAATCTATATAGAAATTTATCATATATATTAGTTAATAGTAAAAGAGATTATAACAAAAATAAAAACAAAAAGTAAAAATCATTTTTATGGTTTATAAGTTATGAACATAAGAAAAATTACAACTAAAAATAGAAATTAAAAATTAAAAACAAATCCTAATTACTAAAAATTTTTTGGACCAACTTACATTTAGTAGGTACATTTTTTGTTTAAGTAAAAAAAATTAACTCTACCAATACTAATAAAAATTAAGATCAAGTAGTGGACACCTGGTACCATTCTCAATCAGAACCTTAATGGTTAAGAATTAGTAAAGATATAAAAAAATCATATAAGTTTATACATTTCAAATAGGTTTTTAGACACTAATTTCAATGTAAGAATATGAATATAAATTAAACCAGTAAATGGAAATAAAACTTTCTAATAACCAAAGTTATTCTTTTGAAAATTGAATAAAGATTACTATTAACTATAACAGAGCTAACTCAATATTACAATGAGTTCATGAAATATAAGATATTATAAGAACATATTAAATATAGCAACATGAGTTACAAATTTCATCTATTTTTCATTCTTGCAGCTAGTGCATGTTGATCAAATTTAACTATCATAATAACTCTAATCCGATTGATGATATCTTCAGGTAAGTGGTGCTTGCTTACTTCTTCACTCCTGTAGATCCTCTTATTTCTTTCTTTCCGTAGGGAGTAAATAGTTGCACTTGTAGTAAAAGATGTTTTATGCATAGCTCCATCGGGCACCTTTTGGTTAGCTATACAAGTGATCCAAGTAAGAGTGGACAGTCAATCGTAAGAAGAATAGTAATAAGTTAGATTAAAACTCAATGGTACTAACGGTGAAGGTAAAGAAAAAAAATGTAGCAAGTTCGTGACCATTGTTCTTTGACAATCTTAAAGGGAATTGAAGCAATATTGCCAGGAGGTGATTACTTGTAGTGGGTAATTTTAAATTGCATGAGCTTTAACAATATTATTCACACTCTCGAGATTTTAGGATTTAGGTACAATTCGACTTTGGAACAGATTTGTTGCACTCTTTTAGACCTCATAAAGTCGGGTTTCGAATGTTTCTTACATTTCCCATTAAATACATCACATTCTTTTTGTTAATAAATAATTGCATTGAAATGTACTTTTAATTTCTTATTTGGATTCTATCTTCATCTCTTAGTCTATGTTGTTATAATAGTGTATTTGTGTTGATATATTTAAAATAAGTAAACGTAATTTTTGGCTCATATATTATTAACTATTTATTAGTTTATTATGTTGTTGTCTCATAAAAACACTTATATTTAGCATTGGGTTCTTATAGATCTTTGGGAGGAATAATGGATAGTGAATCTTCTAAATCAACAATAAAGAGTCATAGTAAAAAGTAACATGATGAGCATATTGATATAGAAATTAAAACTCTTTAATAACTTCTTAAACCAACGACAATCTTGGAAGAAGAGTGGGCCAAATTAATTATTAATCAATTGAATTACGACAATAAAATGTTGAATCATGAAACCAAGAAGGTAAAGAGGAATGATAGCAAATATACGGAGTAGATGCGTGATTTGATAAAAGTTAAAATACATTTTAAATATACAATTTGTGAAACTAGAAAATAGTAAAGGTTGCTATTTATCTATTGCAATATTTGTAATTTTATTTATTAAAAAATTGCTAAAAAATCGTAAGTTCATCAACTTCGATGTTGTACCATGATAATTTATTAAAAACAATCGCATTGTCCATAGGTTCAATTGTGTCATTGTATTAGATTGGAATGTAGTATCATACTAATGTCAGGCTGAACTGAAACTCCTTTCGTAAAATCTTCCAGCAAATGCATAAATCCAACAAACTAGACAATTGAAACGAACAGACTGCCACTTCTATCTTCAAAGGGCAAACACGATTAGACGAGTGAACCAGGTAAGAAAAGTAGGAACTAAGAAAAGAAAATAGAAAACCAGGAAACGGAAGAGAGCAGCAATGCCAGAAGGACAATAGAACAAGTCTATCTTGCCATTGAAAGTAGAACTAAAATCACAACCCGTCGTCATATTACATTATTGAGATGAACAAAACATGTAGGTGACTAGACACTATGGTCAATTAACTAAGCTGTGTACGAGAATGAACAAGGCCTACTACTTGCATATCTAATAAATTGCATTCTAAAATGATTAAATTATAAAAATTAGAACTAAGAACATACTACTGCACAGAATAATCAGTCCCCAAAGGTAACAAGAGTCAACCATCACCAGTGACAGCTTAGATGGGCGCAGCACATGTAGTTCTAAAGTGGCCTGTTTGATTACAACGGCTACAGTGCACAACTCGCTTCACACGGCCACGATCTTCTGCTCGAACTCGCTTTTTCCTTGGTCGACCAGGTGGCCGAAGTGACTTTGGTGGGTTAATCATAACCTCAATAGACTTGCTACCATTTGGATCTCCCTCAGAAAATTCCTTCCAGAGACTCTTATCTGGAATTGGATGAATGGTTTGTGAATAAGTCTTCCGATAGGTCGCTACAGTGAAACAACTCTCTGTAAACCGATGCACATTCTGCCTGCAAGAGAGAAGTGCTGCAACGGCATGAGCACAGGGTAGGCCGTACAGTTGCCAGCCACGACAAAGGCAACAGCGGTTTCTGATGTCCACAATAATTGTTCCATCATGGTTCATAACTTCAAATTCAGCTTCATTGGCACGAAGAACCTGATACGTACGTGCGAGTTCAAGTGCCTCTGCAACACGTCTTTCAGCAGAAGGTACAAGTATTGATGTCCACTGCATACTCGTCTCTCGACGTTCATTGAACCAGGTCATGAGCTGCCTTCTAATGCATTCCATCATCTGGATTATAGGAAGCCCAGAGGCCTCTAATATCCAAGAGTTAAATGATTCAACTATATTAGCTGTCAAATGTCCAAAACGGGCTCCTTCAAAATAAGCTGTAGCCCATAACCTAGGGGGAATTCTCCGTATCCAATATGCAGCATCTTGTGATATATCTTCAATCTCCAGAATTTTGGCTTCAAATTCAATGACAGTCAAAGCATGAGCAGCCTCCCACAGAACGTTAACAAGCATTGTATTGTTGAATTCTTTACGGAAGCTCTCACTCAAGTGACGCATGCAAAATCCATGAAAAGCAGTGGGAAAATTTGCCTCCACCCCATCTACAATACCCTTTTGCCGGTCTGACAAAATTGTAAGTCTCGGCATGTTTTCTGTATTTATCTCAAGGAGATTATGAAGTTCAGAAAGAAACCACATCCAATTTTCATCATTCTCCTCATCTACAACACCGAATGCCAAAGGAAACAGAGCACCATCACCATCAAAGCCAGTAGCAAGAAGCAGTGTACCAAGATATTTGCTCTTCAAATATGTCCTATCAAGTCCTAGGAGAGGCCGGCAAGCATTCAGAAAACCGTAAATTGAAGCCTGAAATGATATGAAAAGTCGCTGGAAGCAATTATCTGCTGGGTTTCCATACACAGCTGCAATACTCCCAGGGTTTGTCCTCTTAACCTGTTCACAATACTGTGGAAGCAAACGATATCCTTCTTCAAATGAACCCCGCATTGTGGCAATGATGCGTTCTTTCCCCCTCCAGGCCTGCTTGTAAGACAAGGTAATACCATGCACACGATGAATCTCTTCCAAAATCTCCTTTGGCTTGTAATTCGGATTCTCTCTAAGACGTTGTTCCACAGAGTTAGCAACCCACTGAACAGAGGCTTGCTGATGACCAAGATGAGCAATCCCTCCACAGTTATGCATCTCATGGATGGTTCTGATTGTGAAAGTTGGAACACCAGGGAGCTTTGCAGCATGTATGCGCCAAGGACACCCCTCAGTTGCACATTTAGCCGTGAACCGTGTCTTATCTGATTTTATGGTCTGCATTTCAAAATGAAGGGCAATGGCTGTATCCCTTAGAGCCCTGCGACAGCTGATGACATCTGGGAACTCTTGCCCTACTGAAAGCTCATAGTTAGGACTTACAGCAAGAGTACGTGCCTGAAGGACAGGAGTATGGACTACAAGATGAGATTCATGCAAATCTAAGTCATGATTCGGGTCCAATGACATATCTTGATTCTGGTCCATAGTCAACTCAAGATTCTCATCTAGTTCTTGGTTTCCTGAAACAACCAGTTCATGGCTTTCCGATAAAGCTAAGTCATGGTTCTGTGCAGGAAGAGACAACTCGTGATGGATGTGTTCAGGTTTTCTATCCATACCTAAATCATTTTCAAGCACGTAACTGTGATCTCCCTCGTGGTTATGGCTCTGTCCTAAACCCAATTCACGGTCATGATGATGCCCTAAGCCTAACTCATGATCATGGGTTTGACCCAAATCCAAATGGTGCTCGTCCACTTGATCCAGCTCCAAATCATGGTCCTGACTCAAGCCCAAATCGTGATTATGGCCTAAGACCAATTGTTGATTCTGTCCAGGCCCCAAATTGTGGCTTTGTCCGAGTACCAAGTCATGGTTAGCCATTGGACAAAATCACTATACATAAACAACAGTAAAATTTCACCCTGAGAAGCAGATGCTACTAGAAACTCCACTATGCCATCAGCATCACCACATGCCTGTCAAAAAAAGCAGTATGAAAAACGCAACTGTAAACTCAAGGATACACCTGGCATATTTGACATTAAACTAAAAGCATGAAGCAACACATAACTAGGTGAAAGCATAACCAAGTATAGAAATTCAGAAGCAAGTTCATTTTAACCAAATGAGATTCACCCATGGTAGTTATTGGCAAATGTTTTTCTTGTGAATCTTAAAAAGGACCACAAGGGAAATGATCAGCTTAAATGAATAATCGATTAAATAAAAACCTAAATGAATAGTCAGATGCAACAGTTACATGAAAAATCTCAACTTATAACACAGGATAAAAAGCTCAGGTATTCTTCCTCTACTATGTCATCTATCATTACAGCTTCAAGCTCATTAATCTCAATACACATAGCTAAGCAAAAAATCCTCACTCTTTAACATGTTCAACTCACATGGTGTACCAAAAAGGTCAAGATCACTTTCAGGAACACTGAACTAGCATAATAAAAGAGTGAATTGAGGAAGCAAAACTATCTTCACTTAAGAAACAGGGACAATGGTCAACCAAACAACAAAGAAAATTACAAAGGTAAAGATGTCTACTTTAGCAATAAAGTTTTTCCAATTCACCAGTAATTAACAACATTTTCACTTTAAAAGTTTACTTCACAGCTACTGAGCTCAACGAAGCACAACAGACGATCAAACAAAGTTGTGAATGATGAGGAAAAAAGCAAAATTCCAAACTACAACACTTATACTCCAACAAAAAGAGCCGAACACGCCCTTAACTTGACAACAGACCGCACCCCGAAAACCAGTCACAGAAAAGCTAAACAAACAAACTAAGCATTGGGGATTGATAAATAATTTATATATATTAAAGAAAAAGACGCAAGTTTGATAGGTGATGTTCCATTCTCGGGGAAAAGAAAAGCACACACAATTTTCAACAATCAGAGTTGGAAACAACAAATATCCAAAAGCAGCAATTACCACTAAGAGAGAGCTCAACGACAAGAACAAATATCCAGAGAAGAAGTGGGTATGGATCAAAACAGCTGCAGATGGAGAGTAAACTAGACAATCACGGTGGAATCCATCAATTCAAGTGGAATTCACCATCATAGATTTAGGGAGAGGTAGGATGTATAGGAGTGTAAGATTGAAAACGAGAATTTGAAAAAGGGCGGGGAAACGAGAAGATTGATCGGGGGAGGAGTGAAATTAGAGAGAAGGGCAGAAGAGGGAGTGCTGGGGGCGTCGAGGGTTGAGAAGGGAAATACAGATTAGAAGGAGATGGGGGGCGTTTTGGGCATTCTAGATTTTCTTTTCCTCTGGGTTCCTTGGGAGTCAGTGTTTTCGATGGACTCTATCTATCTATTGTTTGTAGATTTTCAAGGGTTGGGCGTTTTAGGAATTAGTGTTTCCGTTTTTGAGCAACTCTTTTTCTGTTATTATCTATATGTCGATCGTGTCGGGGATAGGGCCTAGGCTTGATTTTGAAATTTTAATATATTAATTTCAAATAATCTTTTTATCTTAGCTTAAAAATCCCCAAGTTATCAACAAATGTTAATTTAGAGCTTAAGTTGTCAAGTTAAAGTTTGATAATAATAACTTAACATTACAAAAACCAAAGGCTTACTCATATTCCACAGAACTTCAAACTGAAGCCTAATTAAAACATATGATTTACAAAGTGAAATAAAATTTTAAATAATTTGGAAGTTTTATAGTCTTCATGTGAAATCAATACAATAAAAATTATTTATTAAACAAAAAATATTTTGATTGGGCAATCTACTACATATATCATAAATAAACCACATGTTATATAAAATTATTTGACCAACATTAAGGTTTACTATTATATTAATGTAAATTAAGAATTAAATACTAATCATAGTTACATCTCTTAACATTATAACATATTCTGCAAATGAACATACGTAACAAATGCCAAATGATACGTGTACCCATTAATATATAAATTAATTAAGTTGGTAAAAGCCTTATTCTAAGCCATGAAAATTATAGGCGAGTCTAGATTTTTTTTTTAAGGGGAAAATACCAGCTTAAATTAATAAAAAACGGTGCGCAATATAAAGAGGAGGAAAAGTAGAGAACATAAAATTAGAGAACGAAAGCGAGCTACGAGCTAAACTATGAGCTAAGACGTTAGATGTA
>JANZLD010000003.1:51003429-51019333 GCA_026413575.1 Erythroxylum carthagenense
CCATAACACAATACATATAGTAAACCACTCATTTAATTTCACTTAATATTTCTAAATTTTACTCAAAAATCGGGGTCTAACACGGAGTAAAGTAAAAAAAGGAGTATATTCTGTCTCTTTTTATTTATTATGAATGTCAAAAGTAGACCCTTGTAAAAAAATAAAATGAAGCACAATAAGAATAAGTTAGGAGTGGGCCCTAGACAGGTGGCCTTCCTACCTTTACCCATAGCCGGGTCTGCCCATGATAGAACCTAAATTAGGTAGCTCTCCGATTCCGTTGATTAAAATTAACCTCTTTAAAAGTTCATTTTTAACGTGCTAATTTAGATTCAATTATCAAGTTAAATAATGACACATTATTTAGATTAAAAAAATGAAAGGTTTATTTAATAGTCATCCATATAATAGATTAATGTTTAACTAGCATACCTTAACTTAAGAAAAACTTATAATTTAAAACGTTATATGGTTTTCATGTAGTGTGAAATAATGTAAATGTTACTTTTTTATATTTCTTAATTATTAACATATGGAAGATAAAAATAAATGCAAAAAGGAAAAGCTGGATAAATAATTTGGTTTCATTGTGTTATTTGTTTTTATGACCAACTTAGAATTTGAGCGTGTTAGGGAAGAATTTTTTCAAAAGTATGTCCAAATTTGAAACAACGATATGGGTACTCTTTGAAAAACTTAGACAATAGAATTCTTAGTTACTAAGCTGCGAAATGTTAAATAGTATTGGCACTAAAAATTTAAGTTAAACAAATAATTTCATTTAAATAAAGAATGAACCTAAAGTATAAAGAAACATGAATAATGATAAGGTTTAAGTTTGAGTAGTGTGTTTTTGTTTGGGTTCCCTTGTGTTGTAATACTGGTGTATTTATAAAACTCTCCCAAATTCAACCACCTTAAATAGTTCTCATATAATCACATTCAACATTTAATTATCCTCCAATCATGGCCATGTTTTAATTAACCACCCACAATGCACAATTATTTTTAAAGCGTATGTAATCATGTTTCAATCGTCTTGACTATGAAATCTTAGACCCTCTTATTGATTCTCATACTCAAGAATTCCCTAAATAATTTAGTTGACTTCTGAAAGTTTTAACGTAATTAGATCTTTTCATCTTTGGGCTAAATTGGATGAAGTTCACTTATTATCAACAATTTCTACTAGTTTATGTTTGGTTAAGTAAACCAAATATATGGCATTGAAGAACTTCATTGGACTTTGACAAGAATGAGTTCAAAGTCATTGATCAAATTCATATATTGGACTAATGCTATTAGGAAGTTTAGGAACTAAGAAAAATTCAACTAGAAGAAGTCTAGAAACATCATTAAGATAGTCTTCATAAAACCCTTAGCCAAAAAGAGTCCTAAATTCATCGGGTGACTCTGTAGGTTGTGGTACTTTATAGTAATCTCTCCATTAAGTCTCTTCCATTGTAAGAATCATGTGTTTTAATGACAAAGTAATAAACTTTTCCTACAATAAGAAATCCAAATTTTCCTTTGTTTTACAAAGGAATTGTTAGCTCTGTTTTATTATAATGGAGTAAAAATGGTTATTGATGCAATATTAGGTTTAATTCTTGATTTTTTTTATTTAAGAAGTTTGAAGATAGTTTAAGAGGATATCACATTCAATAGAATTAAAAGCTTTCTTCAGGTCAAATTTCACTATACATCTTTTGAAGCTTTATTAAAATGGTAATCTATTATAAGTTCTTGAGCTAAAAGATTAATGTCATTTATTCTTCTTCCTTGAAGAAAAACTATTTCTTAGTTATTTATGATTTATAAAAAGCATATCTTTATGCTAGCGGTTTAAAATTTAGTTTTTAGATCACATACGAAATAGTAGGTTTAGAATTCTTTAGAATAAGGATTGTGAAAGTATTGTTTATCTCTTTAAATTTTTTCACTCTTAAAAAAACTTTGGTTAACCAAGATTATATCTTGACTAATAATAAGTTTTTTAAAAATTATAATTAAAGCCATCTGGTTTGGGGGTATATCCCCATTAAAGTTAGAATAACATCTTTGATTTCTTAACTTATGAGGGGTTTGTAAAGCTTAGATTGACCTTGATTAACGAGGATTTTTGTATGAAGAGTTTGAATAATAAAGGTTAACTTTATATTATGTCTAGCCTTTCCTATTTAAGAAAGTAGTTGTTGGATAAATATTTGAGCTTTGAATTACTAATTCATTGCTAGCTTATCTTTAAGAAGGCTGAAATTATTATGGATCATTCTGAGTTGCAAGGATCTAAAATAAAAGATAGTATTACTATTCTCTCTTTTGAACTAATTAATTTTTTTTCTTATGAGGGATTTTCTGTAGCATAGGCATAAAGAAATACTTAGAGATTGATTTTTTCTTGAGCAATGCAAATAGGATCATGACGAGAGGAATAAGACAATTGGTTGACATGTTTAAGCTAAGGTTTAACTTTATTAGTGATGGATTTTAAGTTGCATAGGTTTCTCCAATAAGAGCTTTAAGCATTACCTTTCTAAATTTAAGTTTCTTAATGATTTAGAACAAAAGAAAGCCTTTGATTTCACTATTCCATCTTTGCCTTACTTTCTTTAAAAACTTAGACAAATCAACTAAAAAATTGTAAACATATAGTGAGTGGTCCATCATATTGGGTGTTAGTGTCTTTATTTTCTATCTTTTTGTGTGTTAGTTTTCTTTGTTCTTGAAGTTTGGAGTTATACTTAATGCAAATTAATATTGTTTTATGTCAAGGTGTATTTTAGAACCAAATAAAAAGAACTAAAAACAGTTTGGGACAAAAAGAGCTGAACTAGACGTTGAACCTAAATAGACATAGCCTCGTGCAGAGAATTAAGTGGTGAACAATCCAGACCAAAAAGCACTGCACACTAGGAACATCTGCTAAAGAAATACAAAATAACGCAGTTGAGTATGAAACACAGCAGCATGATAGAAGCAAGTAGGAAACGCAACACGCAACACGTCCCACACCAAGACGACAATGCACAATTGGGTAGGGAGTGTTTCTTAATAGAAAACAATTGCATAAAGAAGGGCATGAGGTTTGCAAGGTTTTTAAGTGAATAGTAAGGTGGACATAATTATAATTCGTCACATCAAGCAACAGTGAGGGGGCGGCAGAAGTGAGGGGTGGAAGAATAAAGTTTGCAAGAGAGTGGTGAGACATGAATAGTAAGATGGTCCATTAACCTTTAATTATCCCATCAAAGCTACAGTAATAAAGAGAGGAGAATAGAGGGTTTAAAGTAGAGAGAAGAGGAGTAGCGTGAAAAGAAGAGAAAAACGACTGCGACAGTCGAAATAATTAGGAAAATTTGTGATGTTAGGTAATTAAACTTTTATTTCTTGGTTTACGGAATCCTAGTTATTTAACTTTGAATGTTGCGAGACTTTCGTTCTTTATTTCAATCAATTTATTAGTCAATTATTAATTATTTTCTAGATTATTATTTGATTGTTTGAGCTAGGTGCACAATTAGTTTGTAATTGTACTCAATCAATCGCTAGATTAAACAGATTGATATTCAATTCTTTTAATCAAAAGTAGGAACTAGGATTTTTGTCTGCTAGGTTAGGAACATGATTTTAGGAAAAATAATTGTCTAGGCTAAATATACATCGTATATATGTTGTCTAGTTCGTCGATTTTCTTGATTCATAAAGCTATTAATTAATTAAATCTGAGATCATATCCAGGTTATTGGTTAATAAGGGTCAATTCAAATACATGTTTTGGTTAACTAAATATAAGAGAAAATAGGTTAAGAAATTTACCACGACGAATGCTTAACTAATAAATTGGTTATTTTTAGTGTCAATGATCAATGCAAGTTCAATAGTGAAGGAGATTGGAAACCAAGATTTGTTCCTATTGATTGTTAGATTCTCATTGTTTTGTTATTAGATATTTTTCAATTTCGTACTCTAATTAAATTATATTTAATTCACAATTTAAAACCCCATTTTTATTGTGTAACTACTAACGTCTGAATTTTTCATGGAAATGATCCCTACTTTCCACTACTATATTAATTTGTGTTGCAGAAAGTTGGTTTCTTTTAATATTTGATTGTAGGCAACAACAGTCACCAAATTTTGGCGCCATTATTCTGAAATTTTTGATAGTTTATGTACATTACGCATTCGAATCAATATGAAAATTTGCAGTACAATCCTGAAATTAAGAAAACAACAAAGTCATTAAGAAAGCAAATGAAAGAAAGACAACAAGTATTGAGAGAAGGATGACAGAGGGAAAGGAACGTTGATGCAACTCACACTTTACGCCAATTGGTTGTTCCAGCTGAGGACTGACAGCCTCACTACATTAATTTTCCAAATTTAGGTGATAATAACACTTTTGAGTTGAAGTCAGGATTGATTCACTTGTCACCCACTTTTCGAGGCACATTGGAAGAAGATCCTTATAAGCACTTGAATGAGTTTGATGTTGTTTGTACGGGGATGAAGCCTACTAATGTCATTGAAGAGTAAATAAAGTTGAGGGCTTTTCCCTTTTCTTTGAAGGACGAGGCAAAATATTGGTTATATTATTTACCTACTGGAAGTATTAGAATATAGGCAAAGATGAAGAAGTTATTTCTAGAGAAGTTTTTCCCAACTGCCAGGGCCGCCAATATCAGAAAAGAAATTTGTAGCATTCGAAAAAACACCAGGGAGTCATTATATGAATATTGGGAGAGATTTAAGAAGCTGTGTGCAAACTGCCCCTATCATCAAATCAGCAAGCAACTGTTGATTCAATACTTTTATGAACGTCTTTTATCGATTAAGAGGAGTATGAGAGAAGTTGCAAGTGGATGAGTACTAGCTGATAAAACACCAGTAGTTGCATGGGATTTAATCTCAACTACGGCTTCTAACTCTCAACAATTTGGAGCTCGGAATGATTATGGTTCAAGACATGTTAATGAGATGGTACTTTCTTCGTTGGAAAGAAGATTAGATTATTTGACTTCTTTGGTGCATCAACTTGCAGTATCTAGGAAAGAGGAAGTTAAGACTTGTGATATTTATTCTATGGTTGGCCATCCCACAAATATGTGTCCCATTCTACAGGAAGACTAAGTTGAAGAAGTCAAGGCAATGAGTGGTTATTTGGGACAACCTCAAAGGAAGTATGACCCATTTTCAAATATATATAATCTGGGTTAGTGAGATCATCCAAACCTCCATTATGGCAACAATCAAGGACAGCAAGTAATTTCTAATTTTCAGTCATATATACAACCTTATGTGCCTAGACAGCAATAGCAAATGGGAACAAGTTCTAGTGAAAATAATCCCTTAGAGGACATAGTCAACATTGGCCACGAATTCTGTGAACTTTCAATATAATACCATAAAATTTCAGCAAGATATGCAAGCTAACATACGAAATCTTGAGACTCAAATGAGCCAAATGGAAATTGTCATCAATAGGTTGGAGGTACAAAATTTAGGAAAGCTCCCTTCTCAACTTGAGGTAAATCCAAAGAAGAGTGCTTATGCTATCACACTTCAAAGTGGTAAAGAGTTAAAGGAATCTATCCCAAAGGTTTCTAAGCGAGAGGTTGAAGAAGAAGTTAAGAAAGAAGTTCCAAAGTAGTCACAAGAGAAAAAGGAGGGTCATTCTTGCATTGTCACACCTAAGTTCAGTGTACAACCTCCTTTTTCTAATCGTTTTGCCAAGCAGAAGAAGGCAACAGAAACAAATTTTAGAAACTTTTCACAAGGTACAGGTCAATATTCCTTTGCTTGATGCTATTAAACCAATTCCTCATTATGCTAAATTTCTTAAGGAACTCTGTACCTCAAAGAGAAAGTTAAGTGGCAATGAAAAGGTGCAATTGAGTGAGAATGTTTCTATTGTACTTCAAAAGAAATTACCTCCTAAGTGTCCAAATCTAGGTATGTTCACAATCCCTTGTAAAATAGGTAATCTGAAAATTGAGAAAGCATTGTTGGATTTAGGTGTGTCAATTAATGTTATGCCTCAATCTATTTATGAATCTTTGAATATGGTGCCTATGAAAGAAACTAGTGTCATAATCCAACTTGCTGATTGATCTAATGCCTATTCAAAGGGTGTTCATGAGGATGCCCTAGTTTAAGTTTATAATATGATTTTTCCTACTGATTTTTATATCTAAAAAATGGGTAATGAAGATTCATCCACTTCAGTCCCAATTTTATTGGGAAGGCCATTTTTGTAAACTTCTAGAACAAAAATTGATGTCTATGATGGGTCCTTAACTATGGAGTTTGATGGTGATGTGATTCAGTTCAATATTTATGATGCCATGAAATTTCCTAATGATGATCAATATTTTGTTTCTATGAGTTTTCTTGATACTTTAGTGTAGGAAACATTCTATTTAGATGGACCAGATAAATTATGCACTGCATTGGAAAATAGCTTAGATATTTAGGAAAGAAAAATTCTAGCCAATTATTTGGCCATTCTTAAGGAGCTGGATACCACTATCCAGATTTTAGAGTGGAGCAAATACTTGGAGGAACAAGTATGATTTATGGAGCTAATTAGAAATAATTCGAAGTTGTTGCCATCTCTTATACAACCACCAAAATTAGAGTTGAAGGCTCTTCCAGGTTACTTGAAATATGTGTATTTAGGTGAGCATTAAACTCTCCCAGTTATTATTTCGAGCAGACTAACATCTTTGCAGGAAACATAATTATTGGGTATGTTGAAAAATTACAAAGATGCTTTTGGATAGCTTGTGGCTGATTTGAAAGGGATTAGCCCATCAATTTGTATGTGCCGAATTCTATTAGAAAATGGAGTTAAGGAAATAAGACAACCTCAACGAAGATTGAACCCACCAATGATGGAGGTAGTAAAGAAGGAGATTCTGAAGCTCTTGTACGCTGGAATAATTTATCCAATTTCAGATAGTAAATGAGTAAGTCTAGTATAAGTGGTTCCTAAAAAAACTGGAGTAACAGTAGTGGAGAACACTTCAGGTGAATTGGTGCCCACCCGTGTGCAAAATGGGTGAAAGGTTTTTTTAGATTACAGGAAGTTAAATTTTGTTACTCTTTAAGATCATTTTCCACTTCCTTTTATTGACCAGATGCTTGAAAAACTTGCAAGGAAAACTCATTATTTTTTTAAAATAGTTATTCAGGTTATCACCAAATTTCTGTTGCACTAAAGGACCAAGACAAAAATGACTTTCACATGTGTTTTTAGCACCATAGCGTATCAAAGAATACCTTTTGGATTATGTAATGCACCTGCCACGTTCTAAAAGTTTATGATAAGTATTTTTTCTTATTATGTGGATAACTGTATTGAAGTTTTATGGACGACTTTACAGTTTATGGTGAGTGTTTTGGTACTTGCTTGATTAACCTTGGAAAAATTTTGAAACGTTGCATTGAAAATAACTTGATTCTGAATTATGAAAAATGCCATTTTATGGTTGATCAAAGGATAATCTTAGGCTATGGAGTGTGTTCTAAGGGAATTGAGGTTGATAAGGCTAAGATAGAAATCATTAAATTTCTTCCTTACCCAGTTAGTGTATGGGAAGTTTGTTCTTTTCTTGGACATGTAAGTTTCTATCGAAGCTTTATCAAAGACTTTTCGAAGACCACTCAACCCATATGCAAGTTACTTCCAAAATATATGGAGTTCAAGTTTGATGAAGCATGTAGGAAAGCATTTGATGAATTAAAAGAGAAGCTAATTTCTGCTCCAATAATCCAGCCCCCGGATTGGAGTCTCCATTTGAGATAATGTGTTATGCAAGCGACTATGCATTAGGCACTATTCTAGGGCAAAGGATAAACAAAGCTCCGTATGTGATTTACTGTGCTTCTATGATGCTAAACGACACCCAAAAAAACTATTCAACAATAGAAAAAGAATTATTGGCAATTATTTTTAGCCTAAAGAAGTTCCGTTCATATCTATTGGGCACACATGTCATAGTTTATTCAGATCATGCTGTGTTGAAGTTTTTGTTGTCCAAAAAGGAAGCAAAGCCACGCCTTATTTTTTGGATTCTACTATTGGAAGAATTTGATGTGGAGATATGGGACAAAAATGAAACTAAAAATCTAGTTACAGATCATCTTAATCGTATCTGTCTAGACTCAACTTCAGACAATCTAAAAGATGAATTTCCAAATAAACATTTATTTGCCACACAATAGGTAACACCTTGGTATGCTGTCATAACTAATTTTCTGATTTCCAAGTCTTTACCTAATACTTTATCATGAGCTGAAAAAAATAAAATCAAAAGAGAGGCTAAATATGGGATGAGCCACTTTTTTGGAAATATTGTTCTGATTAAATTATTAGGCGATGGGTATCTGATGATGAAATCCCTTCTATGTTGAATTTTTGCCATTCTTTTGCATATGGTGGACACTTTAGTCCTAGAAGGACAACCCGTAAGGTGTTTGAATGTGGTTTGTTTTGGCCTAAACTATTTTATGATGCTTATATATTTTGTAAGTCTTGTGATCGATGTCAAAAAATAAGTGGTTTAGGACCAAAAGACCAAATGCTGCTCACGAATATCTTGGTATGTGAATTTTTTTATGTATGAAGAATTAATTATATAGGCCCTTTTCCTTCTTCTTTCGGTAAGACATATATTCTCATTATTGTGGATTATGTTTCAAAATGGGTTGAAGTTAAGGCTACGCATGCTGATAATGCTAAAGTTAGTGTCGATTTTGTTAAGTCTCATATTTTTGTCAGGTTTGAAGTGCCTAAAGCAATAATCAGTGACCGCAGGACTCATTTTTGTAACCAAATTGTTGATGTTTTACTTAAAAAATATGGTGTTACACACCGAACTTCAATAGCATACCATCCCCAAATAATAGGAAGGATTGGAGTTTGCGTTTAGACGACTTGTTATAGGCAGGCAAGACAGCATATAAAACTCCTATTGGTATGTCTCCATATAGGTTAGTATTCGGAAAACCTTATCATTTATTTGTAAAAATGGAACATAAGGCTTACTAGGCTGTCAAACATTGCAATTTGGATTTAACTGAGGTTGGAATTAATCGAAAATTACAATTGCAATAGTTAGAAGAGATACATAATGAAGCTTATGAGAGTGAAAAAATCTATAAAGAAAATACTAAGGCCTTTCACGATAAAAACTTAATTAGAAAAGAATTTTCCATAGGTCAAAAGGTCCTTTTTTATCACTCTAAACTAAAACTCTTTCCTGGTAAATTACAATCTCATTAGATAGGTCCATTTGTTATTACTAATGTTTTCTCACATGTTGCAGTTGAAATTTAAAGTTTAGATACTTTTAAAGTGTTTAATGTTAATGGACACCGATTGAAACCGTATTATGAGTATTTATAGGTTGAAACTGTGGAAGAAGTTGAACTGACTGACCCAATTTACTCTGAGTCAGTCAATAATTTTTTTTTGTCTAGCTAATATGACATTAAAGAAGCGCTCTTAAGAGGCACCTTAAGATTTATTTTAATTTAAGTTGTTTCATTTTCTATTTCATTTTATTTATCTTAGTTTTCTAAAAAGAAAGAAGGAGCTACGTTGGTTGTTGTATGGTTCATTCTCCATTAATGTTACTTACGTTGTTTTAGGCCCATTTTGTGAAGTTCCATTAAACAATTGTCCATTAACGAATTAATTGTCCATTACACATCTCCCTTGGGCTTTGTTTTCGTTTCTAAGTGGTGAGCATGCAAATCATCATAAAATACAACACTTTTGTTCCTAAGTGGCGTTACTTTTGTTTTTAGTTCAAGGTGGGATATTGGCAAAATTGATTCACCATTATAAGGCATTTAATTACAGGGATTTTGACAATGTCCCTTTCCTTTTTCCCTAGAATTCCAATCCCCACCATCGCCATCCAAACCCTCCCTCCTAATCAACAGACAACTCACCAACAGCCAAAAGCCCCCTCTATAGCCACCAAAACAATCAGCTCCTACCGCAACACAACCTTCTACAAGTGATCCAACTATTTTAGCACTCCTACAATGCAAGGAGCACAAATTGGACAGATTTGGAGCACCACCAGCTTGCTTTCTTCGAGCAACAGAAGTTTCAACTGTCTTTTCCACCAACACCTTGATGCATTAATAGAGAAGCTTCTTAAACCTTTATTTTCTTGTGTTTTTATTTTTAAGAGTACATTGAGGACAATGTAGATTAAGTGTGGGGGAGTTTGGAAACATTGAGTGTTTGTGTGATTGTGTGTTTTGAATTTACTGTTTCTTTGTTCATTTTGATTTTGATTTTTCTTTCTTTTCTGTCTTTTAATTTGCATGTGATGTGTGTTAAACCATGAAATTCTATCTTAATAGTTAGAATGAGACTAAATTGCGTGTTTGAAGTTGAATTAGGCCAATTGAATATAAGGTCAATCATGTTGATCGATTGAAGTAGTCGGTTACATAAGTTTACTCAGAAATTGATGCTTGAGTGATTAGGTAATGTATAGAAGCATAATGGATTTTCAATTAAGTCTATGTGAATAATTGAGTCTATATGACTCCATTCAAAAGTCATTTCATTTCTTTGTATTTGTGATATTCCCTTAGGTGATTACCTTCAAAACTTGCTCTGAACCAGTTTGAATTTATTAGGTGTATGCTAGATAGAAATGATTAAGGTCCTTTTTCTTTTAACCCTTAACTTAAATGACCCACCTATCTTATTTACTCTTGTTAGCCCCTTTGAGCCTTTACCCCTTTTGTTTCTTAAAGAAAACACCTCATTATAAAACATCAAACCCCATTAGCCTTACCTATTCACAGGTTTAATAAAGTACTAAGTTAGCTAGTTTTGGGACTTTTGGCTATATTTTTTCTGAGACGAGTTTACTGATACTTCTACTCATAGAGCACATTGTATTTAGCTGCTATTATTGATTATTTTTTCCTTAGTATTAAAAAACAAAAAAGAAAAAAGAAAAAGAAAAAGATCAAGTATAATAGCAATAATAAATTTTAGTAGTTAGTTATTTACATGCAATTCTCGTAAATACATTTTGTTGTCCCTTTATATATTTAGTGCTTTATGATTACTTATGAAGAACCCCTTAAAACCTTTTGACTCACCTTAACCTTAGCCCCATATCTATTTTGGCATGTAATCACTGTAGAAGAGAATTGGTGTATTTGCAAGCCTATGGTAGTGTGATTTTCTATAGGGAGTTTTGAGCAAAACACGACTTATAAATACTTGAGTGAAATGAGTGAATTCTGTGAGAAAAATCCATTGTGAGTTTATGCTTATCTTTGAATGATAGTTTCATAAGTTGAGTTTGTTTATGTGCACCAATGAAAACTAATTATGATGTATGTAGTAACTTGATTGGCTAAAGTTTGAATGATTGCATGCACTTGGTTTCTTTGAAAACGAATTGATAGAATTTGATGGATGTTTAATTTACTCGAGGGTGAGCAAAGGTTAAATGTAGGGGAGTTTGTTAGTGTCTTTATTTTCCATCTTTTTGTGTGTTAATTTTCTTTGTTCTTGAAGTTTGAAGTTATACTTAATGAAAATTAATCTTGTTTTATGTCAAGGTGTATTTTGGAACCAAATAAAAAGAACTGCAAATAGTTTGGGACAAAAAGAGTTGAACCAAAAGTTGAACCTAAATAAACATGGCCTCGTGCAATGAATTAATTGGTGAACAATCCAGAAAACACAGTGCACACTAGGAACATCTACCAAGGAAATACAAAACAACGCAGTTGAGTATGAAACGCAGCAGCATGATAGAAGCAAGCAGGAAACGCAACAGGCAAACATGTCCCACACCAAAACGACGACGTATAGTTGGGTAGAGAGTTTTTCTTAACAGAAAACAACATCATAGAGAAGGGCATGAGATTTGCAAGGTTTTTAAGAGAGTCGTAAGGTGGACACAATTATAATTCATCACATCAAGCAAAAGTGAGGGGGCGGCAGAAGTGAGAGATGGAATAATAGAGTTTGCGAGAGAGTGGTGAGGCAAAGATAGTAAGGAGGTCCGTTAACCTTGAATTACCCATCAAAGCTACAGTAACAAAGAGAGGAGAATAGAGGGCTTACGGCAGAGAGAAGAGAGTAGCGTGAAAAGAAGAGAAGAACGATTGCGACAGTCAAAATAGTTAGGAAAAATTATGACGTTGGGTAACTAAACTTTTATTTCTTGGTTTACAGAATCCTAGTTATTAAACTTTGAATGTTGTGACACTTTTGTTCTTTATTTCAATTGATTTATTAGTCAAGTATTAATGATTTTTCTGGATTATTATTTGATTGTTTGATTTTACAGCTAGGTGTGCAACTAGTTTGTGATTTTATTCAATTAATTGCTAGATTAAATAGATTGACATTCAATTCTTTTAATCAAAAGTAGTGACTAGAATTTTTGTCTACTAAATTAGGGACATGATTCTAGGAAAAATAATTGTCTAGGCTAAATATACATCGTATATATGTTGTCTAGTTCGTCGATTTTCTTGATTCATAAAGCTATTAATTAATTAAATCTGAGATCATATCAAGGTTATTAATTAAAAAGGGATAATTCAAATATATGTTTTGGTTAACTAAATATAAGAGAAAATAAGTAAAAAAATTTACCACAACGAATGCTTAACTAATAAATTGGTTATTTTTAGTGTCAATGATCAACGCAAGTTCAATAATGAAGGAGACCGAAAACCAAGATTTGTTCCTATTGATTGTTAAATTCTCATTGTTTTGTTATTAGTTATTTTTTAATTTCGTATTCTAATTAAATTCTGTTTAATTCATATTTTTTTTTGCGTAACTACTAACATCTGAATTCCATGTGGGAACGATCTCTACTTTCTATTACTACATTAATTTGTGTTGTAAGAATTTAGTTTCTTTTTATATTTTGTTACAGGCGACAGCAGTCACCATTGGACATAAGGAAGTTTGATAAAGAAGCTTAGTGAGTAGCTATTCAATTCCCATTTACTAAAGCCTTGTCTAACTTTTTTCCAATGAAAGTTCTCCCTTATTGCTTGTTAGACAACGTGGAGATGAACCTTAAATATATATATAAAAAAAGATTATAAGAGTCAATACGATTAAATAAAATTTAGTTGCTGTTAGCACATTTATGTAGATCATTCTAATGTTTTAAAGAGCTCAAATGAATATTTAAGCCATTCTACAAGCTAAGGAAAGCTATAACTAAGAGAGAGCAAACTAAGAGTGTTCCATATTTATTTTTTAGTGATAATTTTTTTTAGGAATAAACTATTTTAGTGGGATTCTAGAATGAAGATCGAGAACCCTAAAGTGTAAGAATTTAACAAAGAATTTTTTAAGAGCGGTAGAGAATTTAGAGGGATTCTATACATCATGAATCATTACATTATACAAATCGACTTATGCTGTCTAGGGTTGGCCAAGTCTCAAATAAGGACTTGCACACCTATAAGAAATCATGTTCTTTAACCTTTATTTTTATAAAGGAAATCCTAAAAAAATTTTAAAAATTTTGTAATCTTTTCTTATTTAAAGGAAACATTTATCCCTCTTACATTCTAAAAGATAAAGGATATGTTAACTAATGTGGTTTCATTTGCCCCATTACTAGATGGTAAAATTTGCTCGGTATGTTAAACGGTTTTGTACAAAGGAAGTGTTAGTAATGACCAAAGAAGTTTGAGATTCAATTAGGGTGGTTCTTAGCAACATTTGTATAGGACTTTAGATTTATAATGTGGGATTTTGAAGGGAACAATTTGTTCTGATGGTTCGAAGATTAGGTATAAGTAATAAGGTTTTGTTCATATATCGGTAGGAAATAAGGTTTTTAGGTTTTTTTTTCCTGATGTATGCTACCTTATTATAGTTATATTTACAAGTGAAGAGTACGAGACAATGCATGGGCCTAAACAAATTTTTTTGCACGATATTGATCATAATTATTGTTCGATAAAGAGAAATTATATTAAAACTTGTTTGGTTCTATTGCAATTTTTAGTTTTTAGATTTATTTTCACAATTAGTAAATTTTTTTAATTTTTAATTTTAGTTTCTTCAAGTTTTATAACTCAACAAAACTATAAGTTTTAATTATTTATTTAAATAAATATAATAGTATTTACTAACAAATATTTTATATGAAATTAAATTTTAATTTATAAAATTTATAAAATTAATTTGTCTCTAAATTTTTTTATACTGTAGTTATTATTAGTAAAAAAAATTATGACTACATTAATACAAGAATCAACCAGAATTTTGTTTTGTTTTGAAAATAAGAATAAAAGTTGAAATAATGGTGCCTATGTTAGACCTCATTATTAAATGATGTTTGACGCAGAGCTTCAATGTGATGGGCTAGGGTCTGCCACATGACATTCAATAGATACAATCTGAAGCTGTATTTGGAGCAATTAAGGCTACTCTGTTCACTTCAGGTGGCCATAAAAAGCCTTGCCTTGGACGGTCATCGGGACTTCCGAAATCTGATTTTGTGAAAGCAATAATGGATTGCTGACTCTTGTTCACATATGCCTAATGCTCATAAAAGTATCGGATCAATTCCAAATGCACGTTAAAGACTCTTACTGATAGGAATTAGACCTAATAAGGTCCTTTATTAGCTAGAGGTAGATGAAGGGTTCAAGAATAGTTAATATAATGTCATTTTAGGCCCAAGGGGTAGTTGAAGAGTAAGTGTCTCTTTGAATAGACTTATATCAGTAGAATTTTTGTTAGTAAATTTTTTTGCGTAAATCTTTTTTAAAAAGTCAGTTGACTATTTGGTTGTCATTTAAAAAAGAACTTTTTTATAAGAGCTTCATACAGTAGACTGTTTGAGAACATAAAAATAAAAAGTACTTTTAATTTTAACTATATTTTATTTTATAATAAAAATTATTTATGCATATAAATATTATTTAAAGTATATTAAACAATATGAAAAGCACAATATATTAATTATTATATAATTTTAAACCATTTGAAACATAAATGAAAATATATCTAATCTAATCTTTTATTTTGATTATAATATAAGTAAAACTAATATAAAATAAATAAATATTAAAACATATAAAAAGTCAAATAATATTATATAATTTCCATAATAAACATGAAGATGAGTTTGTGAATATTGTGGGAATTATGCGTAAAACATAAGAACATAAGAGACTTAAAAATAGGCTTACCAATTGATCTAAAAAATTTACTGAAAAAACGCTTTTTCGAGAAACTCTAAATTTAAGCTTATTAAAAAACTGTATTTTAATTGTCAAAAAACTATATTTATTAAAAAAGTACTTTTTTATCTTACAACCAAACACTCATTTTCTTAAAAACAACTTTTGTAGTAGAAAAAAATACTTATTCACTCTTCAAAGCCTCAACCAAACAGGCACTAAAACACTCAAAGAGTTCTTGGTTGATAGGTTTAGGAAGGGCGTAATGAGTAAGGAATAAAAAGTAAGTGGTTGGTTGTTGATTATTATTATAGAAACAATAATTTGATATCCCATTTTTCGGAAATCCTCCGTACCTTCTATTTATTAGAGAAATCAAATTCATTCTTTAATAATGACTCTTTTTTAAAAATATTTTAAATACTAATTAATTAAATACAATTAATTAAAATATAATTATTCATTAATTAAATATTAATTAATTAAAACTTGCAATTAATTAATTAATTAAAATATAATTAATTAATAATTAATTTATTAAACATTGTAATTAATTAATTAATTACATTATTATTATTTATTTATTAATTACATTATAATTAACTAAATATAATTAATTAATTAAAATATAACTAATTAAAATATAATTATTCATTAATTAAAATATTATTATTTATTTATT
>JANZLD010000003.1:51019598-51056156 GCA_026413575.1 Erythroxylum carthagenense
ATCACTATCGATATTAATCATAATATTAATCATTGCTTCCTTTTAACCAACCATTATAATTATAATGATAATATCTATTTTTATTATTCACTCTATTCATTTTTATTTCTATTATCATTCTCTCGTAAGAACCAACCTTCCCTAAAATTTCTCTATATTTTTCGTGGGAATAAGTCTATATATATATATATATATATATAATTTTATTTTTTTGGGTTCATACGGTGGTCCTTTCAAAGGAATTGTCTTAATAACATCTTACAGTGTTTGGATTTATAATTAAGTTAGAAGAGTCTTGGAGTCATCAATCTTTTTCCTGAGAAGAAGCAGGAGGCTAACAGTCCAATTCGTCAAAGTCCAATATGGAAAGATGTTGGTTCTCTTATTTCGGCTTTCATCCTCTTGCCCCTGAAGACTGCTTACTACTTCCCATAATCCAATGAAGTATAAAACAAATGAAGGGTCAAGAGACTAATGAAACTGGCAGGTTTAACGTAAAATGCAATTGAAAATGTGTGACAGGAGGTATATGACTATCGACACTGGAATCAAACGTGTTAGAAGATATTCAACAAACCTGCACCTAACAATATCTATTGATTAATAGTTTATCATCTTAGGCACATTTATGATATAGACCAATTTTAATAATTATTAATTAAGTCCTTCTATTAATAATTATTTTTAATCAATTCTTTTTGAGTAAAAATAAGAGAAATACATAAATTTTAGCATATATGGTATTGTATGATTTATGCAATCTAAGTTGTCTACAAATATTTTCTTTTTGTCTTTAATTAGGACTGGGATTAGGGCCTAAGCTAGGGATTAAGAATCGTTTTATGTATCAACACTAGTCCAGAAGCAGGCCCAATCTAGTCCCAAATCCGGTCTACCACATGGGTCGAACCAGAAATTGCCCCCTAAGCTCCGTCAGTCATTTGTCAACTCGAGGAAGTTAAGGTTTTCAAAGGTCGGTATTCTTGATTCAAAGTTCAATTACGCGGCTATTTTTGTCAAGTCAAGACATGGCATTTATTTCCCACTAAATATCAAGATTAACTCGCAGTACGTACATTTCATATGGCTATAAATACATTCATAAACCTTATGCAAAAAACCACCTCAAAAACCCTACTGACCATCTTCAAGCTCCCTGATCACATCATTAAAAAAAACCAAAGCCCCTAACACCTTTTCCAGTTTCATCTCACTAATGGCTTCTTACAGAAACAAGCAGTCGACAGCTATAACTGTCATGATCACCATTCTTATCTTTGTTCATTGTGATAAAATATTAGCAGCTAGGCCGTTACAAGGAGATGAATGGTTAGAGAAGAACTTGGTCATAACCCAGTCCCTTCAAAGGGGTCCCGTGCCACCGAGCAGCGGCTCCGGGTGCACCCATATTCCTCATGGCAGCGGCAATTGCCCGCCGTTAGGGGAGATGCACGTCGCTGGCTATGCTGCTCAAGCGTCACCTACCTTTACGGATACTGCTAAGGAGTCTGATCCTCATGAGACCCAAAGACAAGATACAAGCTCTTGATCAATCAGTTCTCAAGGTGTAGATAAATGATACTAGCTGTGTATGGATGAACATATGCAGCGATACCAAGTTTTTTTTTTTCAAGAATAACAGATAATTGACACTCATTTCCGAATGAAATGTAGCTCAACATATACGCAAGAATATTATTTCCGGTGGGATGGTTGTCAAAACTAATAAAGTTACGGTAGTTTAATTAAATCTTTGCTGTAATTTATCCTATCTATATCCCTAGCATCGATCATTAACCAGTGTTTTGTTTAAATGTTGTTGAAATTCCAAAAGATTTTACCTTACGACATCTAGTTAATTTCCGTTATCAGCTATGAAACTGAAGTATCTATGAAGACAGATTTATGAAAAGTTGGTCAAAATCAAAACATGCATCGGATAGATATAAATCCTTTATATGTTCATGGTTCACATGTATATTTTTTGTGCGCGAAAGAATAGAAAAAAATTCCAGAGATATTGAGCTTTATCAACTAATTGCGATAAATTAGATAATGTGTTGATATTCAAGAATAACAGGTTTATATACAAGAACGGTATAATTAAGACTGCTGTTAACAGGTTTATACACAAGAACGACATAATTAAGAATTTTGTCGACCACATATATACCGAATATTCAATCATGAAATTATACTAATATATTTTGATAGTAATAATAACAATAACAACAATACCTAACAAAAATCTTTCTAAAACGTAACATTTGAAAAAGTTCAGTAGTACGTAGCTTTATTCCTGATAGAGAAACTTTGATAATACTAGTAATTAGCTTGGTGTTATTTTTTTTTTTTTGGTATTTCTCATGTCGAGAATTATTCAACGTTAAGAAAATTTTTATGAATGTATTATAATCTTTGAATTTGAATTTGAATTCACGATATTTAAGAAGAAAAAAATGACATTTTCTGCGTACGAGTACCAGTCAAAGTTGTATAGGAATATCAATGTAGCGTCGTGTTATTCCACGTTTTTGGCATTGAGTGCCAGATCAATTGGACCATAATGTATCGATGAAAGAATAGACAATTCATATAATAACTTAATCTTGCTTGTTGGTTAATTAGTAATTACTTCGGACTGTCATCTAGTTTTGTAGCACAGGCAATTCAAATAATATCATAATCTTGCCTGTTAGTTAATCACTTCCGATTGTCATCTAGTTTTGTAGCCAAACAACACTAATTCCATCACCTTTCTCTCACGCAGCTCATAAAATCAGGTTCAAATAGTCAAAACATGTTTTTTTCCTATAAACATGAATTCCATTTAGATTGACTTCTCAGTTCAAAGTCTACGAATTGACTCAACATTTTAGATTTGATAAGTCAAGCCAAAAAATAAATGATTTAAAATTTAAAATAAGACTTAAATAGAGTTTGAATAAGTAAACAAATGTTAAGACTAAATTTGGTTTGTATAAATTTTTGTATCGGACTTTTTTATAACGTTTTATATGGGATGTCAAATTCCCACTTTAAATAGAATTATGAGGACATGAAATAATTTACAATTCCATAGCACGTAATTACTAGTATACTATTACTTCACTCTTTTCATACGATGACGCGAAACAATTTACAATAATACATAATTGCTCATCTACTGTTAAATAAATTTATTTTTTTCAAAAAGGAAGTACATGACATATATTCTCTATTCATAAAATTTGTAAAAAACGTCAACCATACATAGCCGGGACGAATTATAGTAATTTGTCTTGTAATTATCTCTTTTTAGATAAATAGTTTATAGAAAAATCGTTATGTAGGGAAATCAAGACAAAATTCGATCCCCTCCATAGCAGAATAATTATGAAACTTTTTTCGTATTTTAATTTTTCAAAAATTAAGATTACTTTAATTCTATAAAATGATTAACACGTAAATTATAATATAGCATGAATCTTAATTTGTACCTTATTCTAAAATTTGATTATATTCTTGTCGTATTTCTTAAACTATTTTCAATATTGATCCATCTCAACCACCATAATAGTACAAATATCTAATCTTTAACGAAATTTACAAAACAAGTTGAGAGAACTTTGTAATTCTTACATAAAGATTTAAGCAACAAGTACTAGTTTTATTAAAGCTTAAGCATATTTATAATAAGTTTTGCATATTTTAGTAATTAAATTCTAATTTTAGTTAAACTTAAATTAGAATTACAAATAATTCTAATTAAATATATCAATTATACCTAAATAAGATCCGATATCTTATATTGATATTTATTTATTAAATATTTTATATTTAATCATAAAGTTTCTTAAACTTTATAATCAAGTTCGGCTTGATTAAAATATTATTCCTCTCTTCAACTTGTTCTATGTATAATTCAGTCAAAGCTGGATTAGACGGAGGGATTCAGTCAAAGCTTAATCAGACGGATGGATTCAGTCAAAGTTGAATCAGACGATGGATTCAATCAAAGCTGAATCAAACGATGGGATTCAGTCAAAGCTAGATCAAACGATGGGATTCAGTCAAAGTTGAATCAGATGATGGTAGTTAGTCAGAGCTGAATCAGACGAAGGTTCAGTCAAAGCTGAATCAGACGATGGTTCAGTCAAAGCTGAATCAAACGATGGATTCCTACAGGGTCTTCCTCACATCACCTAAAGTCCTAAATCACTAACTACACTCTCCAAAGCATCTCCAATAGTTCTTATATTCATTCTAACATCACTTTCACTCATACTCTTCGAAATCCGCTTCTTATGATGCGATATCACTCCTTAAACATTTAGTTACCAATTTGGTTGTATTAAACTCCCAAATCTCAACTCAAATGACTCATCCTTACTATAGTTGTTCTGTATAAACATCCTATACAATATCACCACTTATAATGGTCATATCTCTCAATACCGAAATCTAAAACTTTTATACTATATAGTGTTGGAAAGCTAGAAAGATAAAATATAAATTCTAAGAAGACAACTTTGTCTAATTTAGCCTAAATCAATGCGGTTTTCCCCAAAGGCCATAACCCTAATTCTTACCCCAATGAAAACTAGAAAATGCAATGTAAAATTTGGAAATGTCATCGGCAAATCACAATCATACTTCATTAGCATTAAAAGATAAGAGTTTTTACAAAGCTTTAATGGGCATTTCGAGCCACAATACATCATAATCCAAAAATACAAAGTTTACATAAACTAGAATTTGCTCAAAATGCGACTAAAGCCTTGTTTTACAAAACTAACTTAAATTACTAAAACATTTCAAAAGTGAAGTGATGCATTGACTCAAAGGGTAATGAAGTACACTCGTTAGTGAATGTAGATGAGTTTGAAGGGGGATTGGATTTAGAACAAATAATGTGGATGCAAATGAAAATCCTTACATGCAAATAGTTTATGATACAGCCAGTTATACCTTTAAGGAAACTATAGAAAATCTTGAAGAAGAACCAAACCTATATATAGAATAACATGTTCATAGCATGGCAACAGTAAATAGTGAAGTTTGTATACAAGGAGAATTGATGGATTACTATCGTAAAATTATTGAGTTATTTGAAATTGAGTACTCTATATTGCTAATAAAGCGAATTGTAATATTTAAGTGTAACTAGTTTGATTCAACTCCAAATGTTGGTATAAAAGTGAATAGTTGATACAATCTAGTTGAAATAAAAGATTTAGATAATTCGAATCTTTCGTGTTGGCAATGCAAGTGATCTAGGTGCATTATGTGCCTTTTCCCAGATTATGATGAGGTAAGTCAGATTGGTTGGTTGTTTGTAAAGTTAAACCTAAAGGTATTTTTGAATCACATGGAAAAGGAGAACAGAGAATTGAAAGTGAAGTGTTTCAGGAAGATGATTATGAAATAAATGTATTTGTTACATATGACGAAAATGAACCTCTGAACGAACCAAATAATGAATATGTTGAAATTTTATGTGGAGAGGATGAGGATGGCGAGAGATTTGAAGAGGAGCCTGAGTTTGATTCTAATTCTTCAGAAAAAGATTATGACAATTTTGATTTACAATTAAGTGCCGATAGTGATTAATTTGTGTCTGTAATAGAATATTATATTCAACAAATTAATTAATTCCTTTTCAATATATTGTGTGAAATATTAAATTGAAATTGTTATATTTCTGGAATATTCAATTCAAATATGAATTTCGGGTTGAAATATGCTACCAAAGAGAAAACAGGACATAATGCAACCAAGATTCATACCATAATTTGGAGTCAGTTACTATCCAGGTGAAGCATTACATTCTAAAGCTGTGACCTAATCAGATTTTGTACCTCCAGCTACTACACTTACAGATGAGGCACCACTTTCCGTACCTACTGCTACACCACCCACCACCCCTATACCGATAGAGATATTAGGGATAAATGATGCAGATGAAGAAGGCAGCCTCCAGTTTGAAACTGAGAGAGATGATGGAAGAACTTACATAACAATTGTCTACATGAAACACTATATGTTTATAATTAAGTTATAGGTTTAAATTTATAAATTGGTATACAATTAATTGTTTTTATATTAGGTTGATTCTATCTGAACCGTGTTCAAGAAACATAACATCCAAATTTAAGGAGAAGATTGATCTTAAGGGTTATATATGGAAGAATATCTCTTAGGGGACAAAGGAATTTTACTATCAGGAGTTTGAGGTACAAATTTTTTTAAATTATTTTTTGATTGATTTTTATACATTAATTAGATAAATATTATTACATTATAAGTACTTATCGTATGTTTTTTCTTTTGTTTCAGAAAGATTTTTTTTAGATTCTAAATTTGATGCGATCATTTATAAAGTATGGGAGAGATGAGAACGTATACATTATCGAGACCTTATTGGTGCGATAAACAAGACTGATTTACGACCGCCTTATATTTCTGAACAAAAATAGAGTCGTTGGTAGCAGTATTGGACATCATTCGAGGCAATGTCCACTTCAGAGCGTAATTTTATCAACAGACGTAACCGAGGGGGAGAGTCTTCCTCTACATACTGGAGGATCTATTACCCACCATGAGTATACAGAAAGACTTATAAGTGTAGTTTACATTTATATTCTGATTTTTTTTACTTCGGTGTATTTTAATTTAATTTGATGTGTGAATTTTGGAATAAAAATATGTGTATTATAGAGAATGATAATGTTATAAATGTCTGGTGCTATATATGGCTGTATTGTTGAGTTATTTTTTTGTTCAATATGAGGTAAATATCATAAAAATAGAGAAAATTATACTGAAATTTTTATAAATTGTAGTTCATTTATAACATTTTATTCTGAAGCAAGAAAAGTCTATGGGCACGAAGCCTACATCTCGTCAGTTCTTTTTGCGCACTCACATTAAGAATAAAAATTTTACATTAAGAAGTGTGACGGTGTGACCTTCGTCTACACCCGATATAGAAAACTAAATGTATGTGAAATTTATGCTTTAATATTGATACTTAATAATTATCTCTTACTAGTATAAACATTGACTTCTGATAAGACTAAATACAAGAAAGCATTTAATGATAATCTCAGCAGTTTGAAGATGTTGATGAGACTCAAACCTATTTTCATGTAGTGGGTGCTAGGGATCGTCGTAGAAGGATATTCGACTTAGGTTCATTTGCGATGCATGTTATTCACAATCTTCCACATCTAGTACAACAACATTTAATAGGCGGTCCGCACCCAATGAAGTCCACGAGCTTCACAGCATAGTACAGACATTAGCAACTCAGTTGCAACAATCGATGAAGTATATAACTCAGCTCCATAATGAGGTGGATGAATTGAAGGGGAGGGGTAGCACCTCATCACAGCAATCAGAGCATCTGCGTTCCCCAAATGAATAACGTACTTGTAATCATTTCGTATGAATTACAAATACTTACTAACAAAATATTTTTTTAATTATCAATTAAGATATTTTTTACTTTATAATATCAAACAATTTTCTGTTTTAACAAATTAAATGTATAAACAAATTAAAATATTATCAACAGATAACTTATAGCTGTTTAAATTATGCATCAACCATAAGATCATCACATAAAATTTAATGCAGGGAAATAAAAAATAATTTTAATAAATTTACCAATGGAAAAAACAAAGTTCGTCGGTAAAATCCATTCAATTTACTGACGGGTAACTAATAACCATTGGTAATGTTGTCATTAACTTACTGACGAAATAACAAATTTTGTCGGTAAGATTACCGACAAACAAATCTTGTACATTTTGTATAACTGTCAGTGAATATACTAACAGTTATTCTGTGTTGTCTTCCATAGATTTATTCGTCGGTTAGATTTATTCGTCGGTAACTTTACCGACAGAAAACAGCATAGAATAATTGTCAATATACTTACTAATAGTTACACAAAATATCCGTCTGTAAATTTGTAAGGAACATTTTGTGATTCGTTGCAAATTATTACCTATAGCTATTTCTTAGACGTCTTATTCCGTCGATAAATTCTGTTGTTAACTTAACTTATTGACAAAATGTGTAAATTTTTTGCTGATAATTTTCATCGCTAAACTTTTTTTTTTTTTTTTTGGTAGTGGTCGGATATGATTATAAGCTATAAGATCCAAGTGGAGTTATATAGTACTTTCCAACCTCTATAGACTACCGATATTGTATGGTTTATTTCCATTCCCTACAAGAAATATTAGTTAGGCCATAAATATCTTCACCTTCTACAGCCATGGAAGTGTGTAGAAAGAGCCAGAGAGGAGTAAATGTGCACTGAGTACTGACTCTCCTCGTTCTCTGCAAGCCACATGGTAGCTGCACAACCGCATAAAAATAAAGGTGAAGAAAATATACCGCTTTAACCACAAAACTTTAATGGGCAAGGCAGAGACCAAGTGGGGTTTACATCAAAATGGAAAATTTGGTAGCCAGACTACCAACCAAATGAATACAAACATGTGAATTCTGTCATCCACGCATATGAATCAGTCAGCATTCGGGATATTAAAAGGCAAGATCTCCTCATTATCATCAAAATTTATTATATCATTTGGTACATTACGCTTGCAAATGAAGGAATGATTGTACCTCATTGTCCATTCCATTGGTTAAAAATAATTTGGAAAATTATGCAAAGTAATGTTTCTGACCTAATATAAAGTTAAATTGATTTCACTTTTTCTTATAAAATATTTCGACCGAACTTGTCTGAGACATGCTTGTTACATCTTATTCATCAACCAAATTGGAGAGCTGTCTTGTTTAGCCTGTTTGCTTTAGCCGCAAAACCTACCCAAGACAGCTGCTTTGGCACGCCTTTCAATGACAGCCTCAATTCCCAATCAATGTGAAAACTATCCCTATTAGCTTTCTATAGTTTCAAATCCTTTTATCTCGTTATTCTGCGCTTAATTCAATGTCGTTTTGTAATAAAAATTACATTGTACTATATGCAAAACTTACAAAATGATATCGTATTAGGCCAGAACAGAGTTGTTGAAACACCTTTTATACACCATGTACTAACAACCAAAATGATGGAAAGAGAGGATGTGACCGCATCCATTTATTCCAATCAAGGTGGTCTTTTTCTTAATTATTTTTGTGCCTTTTCTTCTATCTTCATTCCTATTTCTAAGAAAAATGAAAATTTTAGAGGTTATTTTCTAAGAAAATAGGAATTTAATTTCAAAATTTTCTTGATTTTGTAAAATGTCTCAACACTAAAGATTCTTCTCAACTCCTTTAAGATTGTTCCAAACAGGCGGAAGTTCATAACTGGAAATGTTGAAGTGTTGGTTTTGATTTTTTTTAAAACCTTTTTATTTAATTTCCTTCTCATTTTTTAAGAGTATGATTTTTAAATCTGTTTAAATTTACCCAACCTATTACTAAATTAGATGTAAATTTTATTGAGATACATATACATTTTTTTTTCTAAATGCAACATTAATGAAAACATTATGAAGTATACGAAGATAGGAGTGAGCTGCCATCGCTCAACTCATATATAGATTTTTTTGACAAAACATATGAATTAATTTATCAATTTTTATAAGATTTAAATAAAATAAAATATTTCCTCAGTGAATAAGTCAATTCTCAACATTAATATATGTTTACAAAACAACTCTAATTAATATGAAATTTATAATTAAATATTTTTATTATATAAATAAATTATTATGCTTAATTACCACATTCGAGCTTTGATATGAATAAATTTTGTAGATGTTGGCAACTAGAAATAAACTAAACTTGTTTAACAAAGTATACACGTACTTTATTTCTCACTTCGCAATTGACAGGAGTCGAGAATCTTACAAAACTTTCACAATTTATACAGCCTTTCTTTTCACTCACTTTGCTTCTTTCTTTTGTACAATACAATGGAATGGCCAAATGGCCATATATGGAAGAAGGTAGAGTCGGTAATAACCAACCATAAGGACAGCTTCATTCAACCTGTCCATATAGTCTATGGACAGAAAGCCAATTTGGCTTGTTTTTTTTTTTTTTTAAATCAGTTAAATACATAAACATATGTTAGAGATTTAAAAAAAAATTGCATATAAAAATTGTTTTATAAGCACAAGTTAAAGTTGGTATAGACAACAAAGCGTGCATTAATTTTTGCATAATTTGTATTTTGCACTCACTAACATGATGACATATTGAAAACGATTAATCATATAGAGCCTTTTGAAATAATCTTTTTTTTAAGAAATGAATTAATAATTATTAGTCGTTAAAGAATTGGAAGTGTTTTATAAGAGTCAAAGCTTTTTCATTTAAAATTGGTATCTAAGGGATTTAACTTATAAAGAAAACTTTGCACTAAAAATGCAGAATTTTAAGATGGTTAATTACAAATAATAGTTACTATCAATATCTTTTAATTCTAACTGGTCTAAACTGATTAAGAGAGACAAAATTGCAATCCTGTTCAAAAGCTCGTGGAGCCAAAGAATTATAGTGAGGGAACAAGGCAGCAGCTAGATGGGGCATAGGCAAGCAAAGGCATTGAAAAGAAAAGACAGGATTGGAATTTTTGAGTACACCAATCAATGAGACACCCCAGCCAACCATCATGTTGGGTTAGCTGGGAGCACCACCTACCTTATGATCATCCCTTCTCTTCACTGCACAATTGTTAACGATGTAACCCTCTCCTCCTGATACGCCTAAAGCCTCGGGCCTATATTTTATGCTGCTTCCGTGGTCATGAGGTTACAAGAGAACATGGGGTATACTGTCCACTCCGCCCATCCCATTAAGATTCGTGGGTGCTGAAGGATAAGTTCTATTGACCTTCCCTTTGTGTACTGTTTCACGAGGTACAAATGCCAGTAGTAAATGGACTGGCCTTCACCAGCGGGAACTGCTTAGGCATGCGATTGTGATGTGAAGCTGCGAGTTTTTTGGGACCCATTTCACAATAAATGACAACGATTTCAAAGTTTTGAGCAGTCTCTGTTCGTTAGGCTATATGTATACAGTAATTTCACATTGAGAGGCGAAAAGGAATCCACTTTTGGTTGAAATGAAGTCGTCCGTATCAAGTATGTATATAGATGCTGTATTATTCACTATTCACGGTTTGGAATATTTCAAAGTCATCCCGCATTTCTTCTTCAAAACTTTCAAGTGCTGCATAGCTCATGTTAGTTATCCTTGAAACCAGAAAGGGAACAGTAAGAATCCTGAATAGACATACCTTTAAATTCAATCTCGGATCCAACTGATCAAATCTTATATAAGTGGCAAGACACTGTCCTAGTTTTATTCTACCTAACCGTTGGCAACAAAGCCAAAGACTACGTAGCTGCCTCTTTATGAGGGAGGGGGGAACGGGAATGTATAGAAAAGAAACTATCTGATGGACTTCTGGCGAAAGCAAGCACAAGTCAAACGGACACGCTCAGGCTAGTTTTCTTTCTGTATAGAACATGAAAGAGACCTGAGATTTATAATTATTCACGGGACCCTGATGACGTGTTCAATGAGTCCTCGCTTTTCCCGTAAGTATGAAGCATGGAAAAGTTGTCCGCGCACTGTTAGATATGAATTTATTGAAATTTGATTACGTCCCAAAGATAGCCTGATTTGATTGTTATTTTTAACTACTAACTCCTGGACTCAGTAAAGTACTATCGGTCTAATTTAAGAGGGTGTGATCGAGTGACAAGACATTCATTCACCTTTAATTAAAGATAAGGAGTTTGATCTTTATTTTTGAGTATGGAGCAGTCTTAAATTTTTGGGTCAACTATCTCACCCTATGAAATGCCTTTCTATCAATGATGAGATTAATTATTGGATCCGCCGGTGGATATCCCGATCTCAGACAAAAAAAAAAAAAAGGTACTATCATTCTAACATCAGCTCATTTCTCATATTTTGGGTTATTATTTCTGATAAGATGTTCCTCGTTACCTTTCTCAAGTTAATGGTAATATTAGAAATTTAAAAATTATGTTTTAAACAAAAACGCATTTGCAGGGGTTAAAGAGCAACTTGAGTAGTTGGAGATTGTGATGGTGGGTAAGTCCCTGTCCACTGGAATCTGAAATGCAAGTTACAACGTCAGATGACAGTCACCGAGGTAAAAAGCTAAGACAGACAGGGGGGGTTTCTTTTCCTTTTGGTTCAAAGATAAACAAGAAGAGTAGCAGAAAGCCTCCCTCCCTCCCCCCTCTGTCTCTGCATTTAACTTCTAATTCACTGTACAAATGTCAAAGACACCACCACTCAACACAACATAACAAACACACGTCTTTACTCAACACAACATAACAAACACACGTCTCTTTTGTACTTGGGTCCCTTGACCTCGCTCCCATTCATTTCACTGCTCTGCAGCCTGGCTCTCCCTATCTCTTCCATCACGTGACACTACACCAAATCCTAGAGAGAGAAGGTCCATCAAAAAAGGTGCTGTTTTTACTTTTTATTACAGACCTCGGTCCTCCCTCCGAGTCCATGCGGCCTTTCTCTTTCGTATTATTGTCCAGGACTAGCTCACTGTCTCACTGTCTTGTGTCTGTGTAAGGGAGAGAGTGAAAACTGGGAAAGGCAAAGGCATCTCCTTTTTGTTTGCTTGCAGCGTCTATCTGAGTCTGAGGCCTTTAGCTCAGTGGGTTGCACTCACAGAGATTGAGCAAGTGTAAGTGTTTGTGTCTTTGGTGTATAGTATTATAAGTAAGAAATATGCAACAGCACCTGATGCAGATGCAGCCCATGATGGCAGCTTATTATCCCAGCAACGTCACTACTGATCATATTCAGCAGGTCCTCGCTTCTCCTCTCCTCTCCTCTCCTCTTCGTCTCTGTACCTGTACCTGTACCTGTACCACTCTTTTCTATCTTTTTGTGTTTTTTTTCCCTGGCTTTGCTCTTTTTTTTTTCTTCATTGCATCTCAGCCCTAAGGGTCTGGTGTTTCTTTTTTTGATTCTATGCCATATTGGCCGATTTATCTTACTCTTTCTAACATTTGGGGACTTTCTATTCAGTTACACTTTAAGGGTTGTAAGTGGTTTTTCATTATCTTTTCCATGGTTTTGGTATTTATGTTTCCCCTATTATTCATACTTTTTCGAACGTGCGTTAGGTAGCCATCTTTTTCTATTTGAACTTCTCTTCGCACAATCTGTTAATTGCCATTTAAATTATGAGTGTGCTATTAACTGGGTTCTTAATCTTTCTTTGTTTCGAAACCTGGGGTTTATATCATGCCGTTTGTTGCTGTGGGAAGGCTGAACACGTCTTTCCATTGTTTTCCCTTGTGGTTTTCGGATGCTTAAACTTCCGTAATCCCTCATCTTATGGTAATTTTTTTAATGGGGCCAAAGTGTAGCAGCTCATCCATGCCGTATCATCCATCTATATCTCTTGCTGCTATTAATTTCTTGGTGTGGTTTAATCAGCTTCCTTTTCTGTTCAAATTTAACTGCGATGTATGTACTAATCATCACTGTTAGAGAACCGAGCCTTTCACTGATTCTGTGTTAATAAGAAGAGGCTAAGGATGGGGTATTATTCTAACTGCATTGCAACAAAAGCGGGTAGGTTGTATTCTCTTTGACTACAAAATGGAGAGTGTTATTAGTGCACAAACCTAAAGTTTGTCTTCTGTTCATGGCTTAAAGTTTAGGGGTCATTTTTACATGACACTTACTTGGTTTATTGCCATAAGTTGGGCTGATTTCACTGTTCCTTGTTTTTTTGGGTTTAAATTTAAGGTAAAGTGTCTATTTTACTAAGCTTAAGGTAGTTGACCGGGTTAGTGCCATTGTTGCATTTGTTTTTCAATCTTTTATGTGTTTAAATGCATTTGTTTTTCAATTTTGTATGTGTATAACTTATTGGTGCTACAAAGTGGTGACATCAACTGATAAGGTTTCTCTGTAATAACTCTATTAGTGAGAAAATGAGACTGTAATGTACAAGAAAGATGCAGATAATTTTTAGTAGTAGAATAACTTTTAATATATTGCAAAGGTGACACCCTGTTATTAGTATTGGAAGAAAACCTGTGGTGGAAATTATGAGTGAGCATAGGAACGTTGTGATAATCTTTTATTATCAAATTAATTATTGGTTTTTTGTTTAGTGAACATACTTTTCTATCATCATCATCCCTTGATATTATCATTAAACATATCTGGAAAATCGAATTGCTAGGATTTATTAGTCTTTATTACATCATCTTGCCATTGACCGCATGAGGTCAAATAATTGGTTTGGACTGTTATTTGGGGTCATATGATCCATTGCAATGTCTCTGATGCAATTTCGTCTGGTTGTCCTCACTGAATCTATTTCATTTTATAGACAGTCATTTGTTTGGACATGTTCAATGCTAATGTGGTCCTTTGTAGATAGTCCTTCCCCGGTGGTCCTCTCCTAGCATTTGATGCATTGTTGTTTTTCTTTTCGTCTTGGCCATATATTTCCACTTGTAGGCCATCTTCCATTCTGCTTATCTTTATAGTAACATATTTATAACAATCTCAATCTAGAACTAGTTTTGTGCTGATCTGTAATTGGCTTCTAAGACAGAAAATTCGTAAAATTGCATAACTTGTCTTCTTGCATATTCCTGGTAATTTCACGTGTTAAGAGGGCAAAAGGACTATTATTACTCTACATATGCATTGTAATACAAGGTTTGTTCTTCCATATTTTGTAGTTTATGTCGATAGTAAACCTTTTACATTGAGACCTTAGTTTAGCTAAGCATATGCTAAGCTATTAATTCCCATTTCTCAACCAATATGGTAAGGTGATTGTCAGTGATTGTGCTAAGATAAAGTATGACAATGTAGAGTTTAGATCAGATAACAGTAGTAGCACAGGAGATTTCAACAATACCCATTTGTGAAATACTAATCTCACAATTTTTCTTTTATGTAATTGAAATATTTGCAAATTCATAAGTTCAGATTATATGCTTTTATCATTTATCATATGTGGTGATTTCTTTTAGAAGGTCTAAGTGGAACTTTTCTGGAAGCAAGCCCGAACTTGAGGTGGAGGCTGCCTGGGTCAATAACTATCCCACTGGTCAAAGATTTAGCTGTCAATCTAATTATGAACTTGCTTGAGATCAACCCTAGGATCCTTTTTTGGCATTTGATTATATGTGTGGCATGGGCTTGACTCAAAAATAGAAAAAATAACTTGTCAAACTTTGCTCTTTTTGCAAGTTTAACTGAGCCCTATTAAGGCTTTCTGTTTCTGCATATACTAAAAGGACATAGGAAATTGATTTCAAGATTTATTTTCGAACTTTCAATTGCTTGCTGTTTTAATTGTGTTGGATAAGAACTGCTGGAATTCAACCTTTGTCTGAACATAGTATCCGCCAGGGAGACCATCATCATGATTTATTCCCAATAATGAGCTTTTTAAAATGATAATAGTGACAATAGGGAAATCAAGTTAAGGATTTATGGATTTCTCTCTTGCCGACTTTCAATTTCAACAGTTATTTTTTTCCCCCTTTTCTCTCTATTACGTCATGTTGTTTATGCATGCAGTATCTTGATGAAAACAAGTCTTTGATTTTGAAGATTGTTGAGAGCCAGAACTCTGGGAAACTCAGCGAGTGTGCAGAGTAAGCACTGTCTATTCTAAGCTGTAATTTTAATTTTGTTCCTTGGAGAGGACCATTCCTACTGTTAAAAAATATTCAGTGTAAATTGAAATAACAGAAAGGTACAGGTGATGTTAAGAATCTGTTGAGCTTATCAAGTCAATTATCTAGTGAACTATTCATTGAGGTTCTTCAGTGTTTCATTGTTGGTTTTAACTATTGAGCTTTGCATGCATCTTGTTGTCTTTCAGTTAAAATGGTCTTATACCAATGTAAACATTTGGACATTCTGTTATATGTTTCTGTGCTGGAAGCGTGCTCTCAAGAGTGTACTTCCTAATGTACAGTTGTCAAGAATCAAGGCATAGTTTTTTCAAATAAACCTGATCTTTGCAGATGATTGTGCATGTAGCAATTTAACTAAATACATGAAAAACAAGCATCAGTAGAAATCCATTTCATTCCATTTTTGTATTTCAAGTTCCAAAACTTACCCTTATTTTTTTTAGGAACCAAGCAAGGCTGCAGCGTAATCTCATGTACCTAGCTGCAATTGCTGATTCTCAACCCCAACCACCTAACATGCATAGCCAGGTACAGTAAGTTTTTCTGAAGTAGAGCATGCGACTTGTAGCTTGATTTCATTCTACCTGCCATTCCTAGGTTTACAAATTTGTGATTGAGCTGTAAATTTATGCATTATAGATAATGCTCGCTTGATCCTTTTAGTCATCGATTATGAATTAATACCTGAATTCCTGCAGTACCCTTCAACCAGCATTATGCAACCAGGTACACACTACATGCAGCATCAACAAGCTCAACAGATAGCACAACAATCTCTTTTGGCTGCTCGTTCCTCTATGCTGTATACACAACCCTACTCAGCACTACAGCAACAACAAGCCTTGCACAACCAACTTGGCATGAGTTCTGGTGGAAACACAGGACTTAATATGTTACAGAGTGAGGCGAGCACTGCAGCAGGTGGAGCACTTGGGGCTGGAGGGTTTCTGGATTTTGGTCGAGATAGTGGTGGTCGAGGAATGGCAGGTACCAGCAACCAAGATATCGGGAGTGCTGGGTCCAGTGAAGGTCGAGGTGGAAGCTCTGCAGGCCAGAGTGATGAGGCAGGTGAAACAGTGTATTTGAAAGCTTCTGATGAAGGTAATTGAGAGGTAAGGGACCAAAACTTAGGGAAATGCTTAGTGGAAGTTAGTCTAGAAAAGGGTACTTTGAAGGACTTGATGCTTATTAAACTAGTTGTATGGTGCCAAAAACACATGGGACGAGGGCTTAGCCCCAGATCCATGGCTTGGTTGTTTTTCAAGTTCAATGCGTCTTTGTGCTAGTTATGTAAATTAGTAGGTCGTGCTTTGATATTGGCAACTTGTGTTTGATTCCAAATTTGTTGGTTCAATCAGGTTTTATAGCACTTGAATCATCTTTTAATTACGGCTCACTAACTAAAGTCTACCAAACAATTTAAGAAACTACATTTTATATCAGTTGCCTGGAATTGGAAGTTCTTTTCTTATCTATTCATTTTCAACTGAATCAGTGTCTCAGGTCATAATGCTTGCCACAAACTTTAAATAGCATAAAAGGATTAAAAAATTGTAATAAAAATGTAGGTGGAATTCCAAAGTTGAATGTTATATATATCAGAGCCAAGTGTTTTCGTAAAGGCAAACATCAGGAAACATGGCTAGTGCAGGTTACGGGTATGACTTCCTTTCTTTTCTTTTTTTAATTACAAAGGATAGAAGAAAAAGACATTATCGCAATGTTATGTAGTATAACATGCCTTACGCATCTCGGTGGTGGATTAGCTTCGTGCTTAAGATGAAAAATCAACGGCCTGAGTCAAAGCTTCTACCAGCTCTTTGTATTAAAGTTTATTTATATCAAAACTTATTTTAAGGTACTTTTATTCCTTTCTTTCTTTTTCAAAACCTTAAAAATTTTAAAGTATTAGGCAAGAGGGTAATTTAACCTCAAATATTTTCACTTATGAATAAGTTGGATGATAATATTTTAGCCCTTCAAAATAAATTCTAACAATTGAAAATATTCAAAATGAACCGTAACCGTTTAGAAAATATTCAAAATTAGATTAAGCCTTCGTTAATTAAATGTTGAAGTCAATTTTTTTTAATAAAGTGGGACTGCAAACTTTAAAAAAAGAAATGGATCTCTGTGGAATTGCAGTATTTGTTGCTTCGCTTGACCTTTGACAACATTTGTGGTCTCACACTCTGGTCGGAGTTACCCAATAAACCTTTCTCTATCGCCGTTAGAAGTACCTAACTTACCTTCAAAAATTAGCTTAAGAGATGGAGGTTTGCATATTATTATAAATTATTGAATGATTTTATACTTGTCTGATGTGGGATTCTTGACACACCCCTTCAGTTCAAAGTAGGACTGGACAATTGATGAACATATTGGACAAAGGGACATAACCGGGCACCACCCCAAACCATCAAAACAACCTGATTCTGATACCATATTAGAAGTACCTAACTTACCCCCAAAAATTAGCTCAAGAGAGAAAAGTTTGCACACTATTATAAATTGTTGAATGCTTTCGTACTTGGTGTTGGTACAGAGAAGAGATTAAGCTTACATGGACGAAGCAGTAGCAGCATGCCAAGAAGCTCCATCAAATGATTTGCTATCGATATTTATGAGGAAAAGAGACATTGATGGAAACCTTTTTCCAATCTTCGTTCTTCAACTGATTGCTCTAAACTTTCTATTTACAGGTTTGTGGGACGTGTTTCCAAATATAAGGACAGTGCAACAAATGATGGATGCAATGGAGAGTATGATGGAGGATCCTTTAGTGTATAATAGCAGTTGGTATTCGTGAGGAAGACTGGCCAACCAAGAGCTAGGACAAGTATACCTGTAGGATCGCATTACCAAAGAACATTAGAGTATGAGAAGATAAAGGTGGAAGTTAAAGACTGGGTCTTGTACGTTACCATTCCTAAAGCAGGCATCAGTAGCAAAATAAGAATTATCCACCAACCATTGTTTTCTGCCAACTCCGCCCACCTTTGACATCGACAAGTCATTAACCCCACCCCTACCTCCATCGCCAGACACCACACCGTGTTCCCCACCCCAGTACAACCATTTTTCCCCGAGGTCCCAGTCGCATCAATAGGTAATTAGCCCTTGAACATGGAAGCTGTCATAGGATTATTTTTTAGGCTAGCAAACTCAACTGTAATGTAACTAAGTGCCCTCACTTGATTCAACAAAAACACTCCTCCGAGGAGAAACCAAGACACTATGTAGGTAGTAAAGCGGGGCTTAATTGTTTGAAACAAGTAAATGGAACTAGCAATAAATGATACAAATAGAAGAACTTTTATTGCAGAATATTGGAGAACATAACCGACACAGGTCTGGAGGATTTACACACATATTTATATCCATCCAGCGTTAACGTCTTAAATGATAAACATTAAGTGGTTTGGCCGGTTACAAGTGGTTTGGACAATTTACATATATAAAACTGTCCAAATAACTAACAAAAATAAAGTGTCTGTAGCATCCATCTTCGTTCAAGCCATGCTAGGCTCATGTCCAGCACATCAAGATGTCATGCAATCCAAAAACTTCCAGGTACATCCAAGCCATGCAGCGTTGTAGTGTTCCATGCAACATTGCAGCACCAAACACATCTACATGTAGCTAATCGAAACTCAAGCTATCCACCAACGCATCTTCATTTTTCCAGCACCCACAAATAATACCACTCTATATACTATATGGTTTTGTGGCAAGATACCATCAAATGACCTTACAAATTGTCAAAACATGTCACCTTTATGTTGCCAAAGTTGTGTAATATTGGTGTTTGCCAAACACAGAAAAGAATGTCTCACAGAAGAACTTGAACTTGAGAAGGCGCAAAAAGCTCGTAAGATGTTTCTTATTTTCTTTCTTCAATGGTAAAATGAAGACTATTGCACAAGCAAATACTACAGAAAAGAAAGTATCCTACAACACAATGCTTGATGTTGCAACTCACTTTGAGATATATGTCAAAAATCACTTATACTCCAACAAATTCAACTCAGATACTACAAGAATGCAAGAAGAATGAAGAACAGAAGAAATGTATATTTGTGTCTGAAGAGCTGTCGAAGAGAGAAGGAGAAACACTTGTGAGTTGAAGATAAAAATTAAAGCCAAAACATGTGGGGGACATAAGACAATAACTTGTCCGAAGTCAGTGATCTTATTATGCAGTCGTTTATACAAAGGCAAAGGCAGAAACAACTCATCAAACTGTGTCATACAACGTTGTTACAAGCTCAAGACACTGTGACGTTATTTGCAAATGAAACAAAACTCAAAACGCAGCAGCACCTAAAAGCAAGTTAAAGGACAGACTCAAAACGCACAGCATAGGGAGTTAATTAATCACTCACTTGGAAGGCATATGAAAGCTGGTTGATTCAAGCAATACACATCCGAAAGCTTTCCTCTTTTACAACAACTACAAAAAGAAAACAGAAGCTTCAGTCACAACATAACATAATACAAAAACTTCAGTTCTCATACTCATTGTATTTCAGTTTTTGAGAGTGCAAAAAATAGTGAGAAGAAAAGAGATCAAAGAGTACTAGAGTACCAACCTGTTTGGGTACTGGTGAGTTTGAGTGAGACTTCCTGTAGGTGTTCTAAAGAACACTCCATCTTTGTATCTTGTTCTTCCCTTTTCTTCTTCTGCATTAGTGAAATTTCTCCACCACTATCAAGTGGGAACCTTGGAAGTAGATAGTGATTCACTATCGAACCAAGTAAATTGTGCTTTCTTACTTTTCTGTTTTGTCATACCTGTAAAATTAACTAGTGTTTTAAGATCTTTGGTTTTGAAAGATTAACAGTAAAGCAACATAATCCCAACAGAAAGTGGTATCAGAGCATCAAGACCTCCTGGGAAAATTCTTGGACACTTTAAGCAGTAAAGACTCATCAAGATTCATCAAGAAAGTCAGTAAGTGAAAATCTTTAGTTTTCTTTATTTTATAGCAAGCATGGTAGGCAAGGAAATGGACATATTTTTTTTGGTAAAGAAGACTTTACCATCTGAAAACTCCAGATGCAAGCTCTTCTTGAATCCGATGACTGCTATGGTGTAATAGATGATGAATATGACCTTGAAACTGACCCTATAAAGAAGCTGAAAATGCAAAGACTTGCACATTGCAAGTTAATGCTTCACTTATCACCAATAGTGATAAGAAAAGTGCAGAATTGCAACACTGCACAGAAACTTTGGGTGAAACTAGATGAGTTGTATGCCAAGAAGTGTCTTCCTAACAAGATGACACTTCTCCACAACCTTGCAAACTACAAAATGAACACTTCAATATCCTTAGATGATAACCTAGATTATTTCTTTAAGCTAGTACAAGATTTAGAAGCTACAGATGAGAAAATAAGTGAGGAACATCAAGCTGTAGTAATCCTAAAGGCATTTCCTCCTTAATTTAATGCATTCAAGAAGGTAATTAAGCATGCTAGTGGAGAATCACTCATTGTAAAAAAGGGTTTTAGATTCTCTTATGGAAGAAATAGTTGAAGGGAATCCATTTAAAAAGGAGGCTGAAGTGATGTTTGTAGAGAATAATTATGAGAAGAAGTCTCATAAGAAAAACAACAAGAAAGGAAAGTGGAAGAAGGAAAGTGGGAAAGAAAAACACCCTAAGGAAGGTGAAAATGAAAAGAAGAAAAAGGGAAAAGCTAAGACATGCTTCTAATGTGATAAGGTGGGATACTTTGCAAGGGATTGTAGAAAAAAGAAGAGGGACAAGGTAGCTAAAAGTGGAATTTCAGGTGATATTGAAAAACCTGAAGATTCCAGTGAAGATGAAATATTAGCTATAATTGAGGATTGTGAGGACCTTAGTAGAGAGTGGATATTTGACTTAGGGTGCACTATGCATGTCACTCCTCATAGGGACTGGTTTACAACATTTGAACCAGTCACTACCAAGGTTAAAATGGCAAATTCTGGGCAGTAAAGGATAGAGAGCATAGGAAGTGTTTCTATCAACATGTTTAATAGAAAAAGAAGGATCCTAAGCAATGTTAGATTTGTGCCTGAAATAAGGAGAAATTTGATCTCGGAAAGCTTGTTTGATAAACAACGCTTTCAGATTAGATCTAAAGATGTACTTAGAGAAATCCTGAGGGATAGGAAAGTCATCATTAGAGGAGTGGAAATAGGTGACCTATACTATATTATAGGCTCAACTGAAATTAATCAGAAACAGGAAACCTTGAACCAACCAAGCAATGACATGTTAGGTTGGGTCATGCAGGCAACAAAAGCCTGCTCCATCTCTCTAGGCAAGGTCTTATACCTGAAAAGAACCTACAGAAGTTAGATTTTTGTGAATCCTGTGTGCTAGGAAAGCACCACAGGTCAGCATTTCAAAGGGGAGCTAAGAGAGCCACAGAAATCATGGAGTATACTCATAATGATCTTTGGGGGCTAGCTCAAGTCCCCACAGCAGGAGGGAATGTGTATTTTATGTCCATAATTGATGACAAATCACGAAAATGTTGGGTTTACCCTATGAAGAGGAAGGATGAAGCGCTGGAGGTTTTCATGAGATGGCATATTCTTATGGAAAACCAAACTGGGAGAAAATTAAAATGCCTAAGGACTGATAATGAGCTGGAGTATTGCAACAAGGAATTTGAGGAATATTGTAGTAAAAATGGAATTCTCAGGCATAAGACTTTTAGAGCTACTCCACAGCAGAATGGAGTAGTTAAAAGATTGAATAGAACTCTCCTAGAAAAGACTAGGTGCAGGCTCCTCTCATCGGGTTGCTCACATTCTCTTTGGGGGGAAACAATTAAGACAACAACCTATTTAATTAATAGGCTGCCAACCTCAGTTAATGAGTATAAGACTCCTCAGGAAATTTGGAGTAAAAAGAAGCCTAGACTATCACACCTTAGGACTTTTGGATGTGCAGCCTATGCACATCAGAAAGAGGGAAAATTAGAGCCTAAAGCAGTCAAGGGGGTGTTTCTAGGTTGTCCAGAAGCTGTGAAGGGCTACAAACTCTTACTACTTCAAAAGGGAGCCTATAAAACAATCATTAGCAGAGATGTCATCTTTAAAGAAGATGAATTTCCTCTGTTGAACAAGAATGCACAAAATTCTAACCTCTTAAGTGAAATTCAGGGGCACTTGGGAGCATCAAACCAATCAACCCATTTTTATATACCACTAGAACCTGAAGAAGGTGGTGCTACATAATCAGAAATTGTGGAGCCTCCAGAAGGCATAGCACAGTATGAAGAAAGGAGGGAAGAGGCAAAAGTTGAGGGTGAAGGAGCAACTTTCACCCACCTTCAGCTGATATGCAAGAGAACCTACAAGACTACCAACTCACAAGGGATAGGCAACCAAGAATCAGAATACCTAACAAAAGGTATACTGAATTAGACATGGTTGAATTTGCTTATTTCATGGCTAAAAATGTAGAAAATAAAGTTCCAGAATCCTATGATGAAGCCATGAGAAGCAAGGATGCTAAAAATTGGAAAGAAGCTTGTGAGAAGGAATATTCTTCATTAGTGAAGAATAACACTTGGACTTTAGTTTCTAGACCTTACAAAGCCAAATTAATTGAGAATAAATGGTTGTTCAAATTGAAAGAAGGTGTAACAGAAGCAGAACCTAGGATTTATAAGGCTAGGCTTGTAGCTAAGAGATTTAGACAAAAGGAAGGAATAGACTACAAAGAGATATTCTCTCTAGTAGTTAAATTCAAGACTATTAGGCTTATTTTAGTCCTAGCAACTTTATATGATTGGGAAATCTATCAAATGGATGTTAAGACAGCTTTCCTATATGGAAAGCTAGAAGAGACCATATATATGAAGCAACCAATCGGTTTTGAGGACAAAAACAAGCTGGACCATGTTTGCCTATTGCAAAAATCCCTATATGGGCTCAAGTAAGCCCCTAGACAGTGGAACAAAAAAGTTCCATGAGGTTGTTGCTAGCATGAACTTCATTAGAAGCTTATTTGATTACTGCCTATATTACAAGGATCTAGGAATGACTAAAGCAGTGTATATGTAAGTCTATGTAGATGATCTTACCATCACAGGGAAGGACTTGAATATAGTTTAAGAGGTCAAGGCTAAATTGTGCTCACATTTTGAAATGAAAGACCTAGGGGAAGCACAGAAGTTCTTAGGAATGCAGATAATCAGAAAGAGGAAGGAAGGAAAGCTATAACTTGTTCAGAGAAATTACACAAGGAAAATCCTAACTCAATTTAATATGGAACAAGCTAAACCTACTTCATTACCTTTAGGATCACACTTATAGATGGTTTCTGACAAGTGTCCTAAGACTGAAGAAGAACATAAGGCTATGGCTCACTATTCCTATGATGTAGGTGTTAGTAGCTTAATGTACCTTATGCTATGCATAAGGCCTGATTTAGCCTATGCTATAAGTATCCTAAGCAATTTCATGGCCAATCTAGGTTTAGAACACTGGCAAGGGCTCAAAAATGTTCTCAGATATATATCTGGAACAGTGAACTATGGTTTATGTTTTTCTAAAACAGAACTAACAAAATGCAAATATTTGTCTTTATGTAGTTATGTGGATGCAGGTTATGCAACTGATAAGGACTCACGAAAGTTAATATCAGCATATGTTTTTACACTGTCAGCAAATACAATTAGCTGGAAATCTCAACAATAATCAGTTGTAAGCCTGTCTACCATAGAAACAGAATATTATGCAATTACTGAAGGAGTAAAGGAGCTTGCATGGCTATCAGGAATACTTAAAGAAATCAACACAGATATCACAATACCTGTTCTATACACAGACAGTCAAAGTGCTTGGTACCTTAGTCGGGATCCAGTCCTCCATGAGAGATCCAAGCATATAGATGTGAGACTGCATTTTGTCAGAGACCAAATCTCCAAAGGAATCTTCAATTTGAAAAAAATAAAAGGTAAGAAAAATTCCTCATACTTGGGAACAAAAATACTAACACAAAAGAAGTTTAGTTTCTGCAGGGATTACTTACAGATCGAGGGAGCCCCTTGATTCCGAAGTCAGATCTAGTAGATTTCACAAAAGGGGTGAAGATTAGGGTTTCGAGATTTGGGAATTTTTTCTAAGGTTTCTTAATTTGAGCTACGATTGGTGAAGAAGAAGGAAAGACACATGAAATCGAAGAAGATTGTGATAGATCTCACAAAAAAATAGGGTTTCGGGCTTTTCCTAACACTCTCGGGTTGTTTGCTCTGAGCTGAAGATAAAGGAGTTTGAGGGAAATTTGTGACAAAAATCACATATACTTCAACAAATTCAACTCAGATACTACAAGAATGCAAGAAGAATGAAGAACAGAAGAAATGTATGCTTGTGTCTGAAGAGTTGTCGAAGAGAGAAGGAGAAACACTTGTGAGCTGAAGATAAAAATTAAAGCCAAAACACGTAGGGGACATTAGACAATAACATGTCTGAAGTCAGTGATCTTAACACGCGGTCGTTTATATAAAGGCAAAGGCAGAAACAACTCCTCAAACTCTGTCATACAACGTTGTTACAAGCTCAAGATGCTGTCGTGTTATTTACAAATGAAACAAAACTCAAAACGCAGCAGCACCTAAAAGCAAGTTAAAGGACAGACTCAAAATGCACAGCATAGGGAGTTAATTAATCACTCACGTGGAAGGCACATAAAAGCTGGTTGATTCAAGCAATACACATTCGAAAGCTTTCCTCTTCTACAGCAACTACAAAAAGAAAACAGAAGCTTCAGTCACAACATAACACAACACACAAACTTTAGTTTTTCATAGTCATTGTATTTCAGTCTTTGAGACTGCAAAAAATAGTGAGAAGAGAAGAGATCAAAGAGTGCTAGAGTACCAACCTGTTTGGGTACTGGTGAGTTTGAGTGAGACTTCCTGCAGGTGTTCTAAAGAACACTCAATCTTTGTATCTTGTTCTTCCCTTTTCTTCTTCTACATTAGTGAAATTTCTCCACCACCATCAAGTGGGAACCTTGGATGTAGATAGTGATTTACTATCGAACCAAGTAAATCGTGCCTTCTTACTTTTCTGTTTTGTCATACCTGCAAAATTAACCAATGTTTTAAGATCTTTGGTTTTGAAAGATTAACAATAAAGCAACATAATCCCAACAAGATACCCCTCCAGTTTGATGCTTTATTTTATATGCCTTTTCCCTCAAGTTGTTGAAGCATTCTTTTCTTCCCTTAGACATTGCCAAGCTGTTTACTAAAAAATCAATGCAAAAATTCTCAGCTTTTATTGAACTAGAGTTATGGTTGATGGCTTACTTGTGATGGATTCTCTCCCACGCAAGATTAAGAACAACCCTTCTGCATAGAATAAACATCTATGTGAAATGGCTTCTAAATTATTTGTTAGTACGTAGTCTTCGACGATGTTTTACCAAATGGTTCCTTCTTGATGGCTTGATTAAGCATTACATATTCTATCTACTCCATTAGAAGGATGAAGAGCCCTTGGGGTGAGGATTGTCTCAAATTGAAGCCTGAAAAAAATGTGGCTATCACTAGAAGGTGACAGATATGAACCACCTTAAGATGGCTATAAAATTGTGGCATTTAATGCTGAACCAAGGACTTGTTTATGTAGAAGGAATATCTCGCAAATTTAGACGTAAAGAAGGTGTCTTCAGCTTACATGAAAGCCATGCAAGAATGTAAAGAATCGTTTTTTAAAGAATTCAAGAAGAGTTAGTTGAATTGGTTGTTAGATGGCAATTAGGAAAAGTTGAGGTGTTAAACACTGTGACTTCACAGAAGTTGTATTACTCATTGTTTTTTGATATTAAATAAGAACAGAAGAAATCTCAACGTGTTGTTGAGTCCTTAAAAAATCATACTCTGTTCATCCCTGTTTTAGTATACTTTCTCTCTCTAAACTTCATCTTACTAAAAATCCAGTAGTACAGTCTTTAGTTTTTTGTATGATAGATAGATAACAACTACATTTGGTATCAGAGTTTTTCTTTCTTGAGGGACCTAAATGTGTGATTGAGTGAGGAGCTTTCTTGAAGAGCTGACGTTGGTGATTATACTTGGAGTGCTGTGATTTAGAGAAGTTCATCAGAAATGGTTGAAAACTTACCTCAAGGTCTGCAGCCTCCAGTGTTTAATGGTGAAGGATACGCAGTCTGGGCAATCAAAATGGAAGTATACATGCTAAGACAAGATATGTGGGAACCTGTTGAAGATGATTACACCGTAGAGGTGCCTGCGGAGGATGCGACAATACCTCAGCTAAGATGGTTGAGGGGGAGGATCATCAAGAAAGCTCGAGCCCAATCTTGTTTATATCAGGCGTTAGCTCCCTCCATCTTTACAAGGAGTATGAAGATGGCTTTAACAAAGAAAAACTGGGATTTCTTGAAGGAAGAATACCAAGGAGATGAAAGAGTTAAGCACATGAAAGTGCTTAACTTTATGAGAGAGTTTGATAGACTCTAGATGAAAGATGGTGAGTCTGTCAAGGTTTATGTGGAGAAATTGTGCCAGCTAGCTAATCAGATCAAGCTTCTTGATGTGGAATTTAAAGATGAAAGAATTGTCCAGAAGTTGCTAATTTCAGTTCCTGAGAAGTATGAAGCAACCATTGCTTCCCTGGAGAATTTGAAAGATATGTCCAGTATTAAGTTGGCTGAAATTGTAAGTGCTCTGCAAGCACAGGAGCAAAGACATCTGATGAGGAAGGGTGATACTTCTGAGGGTGCTTATAAAGCATCCATAAAAAATGCAGACCACGAGAAGACCAAGAAGAAGTGGTCGAAAGGAGGTTCTAAGGCACAGAAAAATCAGAATCATCAAAAGGGTCAATCCAAGACGCAATCTGGTGATAAATACGTGAAGTATGACCCGTGCCCTCATTGTGGTAAGTCAAATTATTTGGCTTATAGATGTTGGAAGAGACCTGATGCAATTTGTAGGAAATGTAATCAGAAGGGCCGTATGGAGGCAATTTGTAAGAATCAAACTGGACATTCCTCTGCAGAAGCTCAAGTCATCGACGAAGAAGAACAACTTTTTGTGTTACTTGTGATATGGTGGAGTCACCATCGACAAAGTAGATTATAGACAATGGTTGTACAAGTCACATGTCTTCTAATCTTGGTATGTTTACACAGTTAGATAAATCCTTTCACGCAAACGTCAAGCTTGGAGATGGTCAGTGTATTTTAGTGGAAGGAAAAAGAGTAATTGAGATTTGCACCAAGAGGGTCTTAGCACAATTTCAGATGTTCTTTTTGTGCCTAAGATTCATCATAATCTCCTTAGTGTGGCACAACTCATTGAAAAGGGGTTCAAGGTGTTCTTTGAAAATGATGAATGCAGAATTGTTGATCCAACTGGAAAGGAGATTCTTAGAGTTAAAGTAAAGAATAAATGCTTTTCTATGAGAATCGAAGATATTCAATAGATTGCCTTGGTTAGTAATGCTCAAGTGACAGATCTTTAGCATAAACGATTGGGACATTTTCATATAAGAGGTCTTGAAGAAATGGCAAGAAAGAAGATGGCAGTTGACCTTCCTGCAGAGATGTGTGATGGATCTCAGTGTACAACATGCTTTAAGGGGAAGCAAGCTCAACTCCCATTTTCTAGATCATCTTAGAGAGCTATTAAAACACCGCAATTGATTCACATGGACGTGTGTGGGCCAATGCCTGAAGAATCCTTGAGTGGCAGCAGGTATTTTTTGTTAATGATTGATGATTATACTAGATACTCTTGGATTTATTGTTTTAAAAGCAAGGGAGAAGTAGCTAACATCTTCAAGGATTTTAAGAATCTGGTGGAAAATTAGTGCAACAGGAAAATCAAGTCAGTAAGAATTGACAATGGAGGCGAGTTTATTTCAGAGAAATTTGAGTTGTTGTTTAGGGAAGCTTGGATTAAGCATCAACTGACAACATCTTACACCCCTCAACAAAATGGGGTAGTGGAGAGAAGAAATAGAACTCTCATAGAGATGGTGATGCATGTTAGAGGAGAAGGGACTTCCCAAGAGATTTTGGGCTAAAGCTGCACGTACAAATTGTTTCTTGTTAAATAGGCTATATACCAGAGCACTTGATGGAAAGACACCATATGAAATGTGGTGTGGAGTGAAGCCTAAGCTCAAAAATCTCAAGATCTTCTGAAACCTATGCTATTCTCATGTTCCACAAGTCAGAAGAAGAAAATTGGACAGCAAGAGTGAACCTGTTATCTTTGTGAGATAGTCAAACGTCACAAAAGGGTACAGACTCTATTTCCCTTATCTAAACAAAGTCAAGGTGAGTAGAGATGTTCATTTCTTTGAAGATAAACAATGGGATTAGTAGAGATTCGTAGAGGAACCAATAATAGAAGATAGTGAGAAATCTGTCAAATACTATACAGGTATGAATTTCACTAATCCCTCTATGACAGATGATGAAATTTCAGTTGATGAAGGTGATGATGAGAACCAAGAAGAAGATATTGACCATGTTTCTGTGAGAGAAACAAGAAGCTTGGCAAATATCTATGAGAGAAGTAATACGACAATATATGAACCCTCCCATGTGCAAGAGGCTTTGAATGATAGGAAGTGGAAGTGTGCAATGCAGGAGGAGTTGGATATGATCAATAAAAACAAGACTTGGACACTTGTTGACAGACCAACCAAAAGGAAAGTAATTGGTCTTAGATGGGTGTTCAAGCTCAAGATGAATCCAGATGACTCTATTAGTAGATATAAAGCACGTCTAGTTGTGAAGGGATATGCACAGATTGAAGGAGTGGACTTCAGTAAAACCTTTGCACTTGTGGCAAGGCTAGAGACAATAAGATTGATCTTGGCTTTAGCTGCAGAAAAAGAATGGGAGGTGCATCAAATGGATGTTAAATCCGCTTTCTTGAATGGAGAGTTACATGAGGAGATCTTTGTAGATCAACCAGAAGGCTTCATCATGAAATGGAAAGAAGAAAAAGTATATAAGTTGAACAAAGCTTTATACAGATTGAAGCAAGCACCAAGGTGCTGGTACTCGAAGATGGATAGTTTCTTATTGCAAATCAGTTTTCAGAGGAGTAGCAGTGAACCTACACTCTATGTAAGAGTTTAAGGAGGCCATGTAGCTGTAGTTTCTGTTTATGTAGATGATTTTCTCTTAACTAAAATTTCAAGTTATCAAATCAGCAATTTGAAGCTTCAATTTAAGAGTACATTCGAAATGACTGATCTTGGCTTGGTGAGATATTTTCTGGGTATGGAGTTGAATCAAAGGAAAGGAAAGATCTTTGTGAGCCAGAAGAAGTATATATATGATGTGCTTAAGAGATTTTGGATGGATCATTGCAAAACTGTCTCAACTCCTATGTGTCCAAAACAGAGTTTGCTGCAGAATGATGAGCACGAAGAGGTTGATAGCAGAAGGTATAGAAGCATGATTGGATGTCTCATGTATATCACAACTAACAGACCAGATGTTCAATTTGCTGTGAGTGTACTGTCCAGATTTATATGTAATCCAGGAAAGCTACATCTAATTGCTGTTAAAAGAGTCTTGAGGTATCTCAAAGGTACCTTGGATTATGGACTGTGTTATAAGAAGACTGAAATATGCGATTTGAAATGTTATGTAGATAGTGATTGGGGAGGTTCTTTGGTGGACATGAAGAGTACTACAGGTTTTTGTTTCACTATCAGATCAGCTTGTTTTTCATAGAGTTCCAAGAAGCAAGAAGTGGTGGCTTTATCGACAGCTGAAGCTGAGCTAGTTGCAGCTACTTCAGCAACAAAACAGGCAATCTGGGTGCAGAAGCTACTTTCAGATTTGCAAATGATTGTGCAAAATCCTATGTTGATATATGTTAATAATCAAGCAGCTATTGCCATCTCGATTAATTTGGTGTTTCATGGAAGGACTAAGCACTTTAAGCTTAAATACTATTATTTGAGAGATGTGCAAAAAGATGGTAAAGTGAAGTTGGAGTTTATAAGGACAGAAGAGCATATGGTTGATTTGTTTACAAAAGAATTTCGCGTTTCACGATTCGAACAGTTGAGAAGCTTGGTGGGAATTCAGAAGTTGAATCTCTGATCCAAGGAGGAGTATGTAGAAGGAATGTCTCAGAAATTTAGACATAAAGAAGGTGCCTTCAGCTTACATGCAAGTCATGTAAGAATGTAAAGAATCATTTTTTAAAGAATTCAAAAAGAGTTAGTTGAATTGGTTGTTAGATAGCAGTTAGGAAAAGTTGAGGTGTTAAATACTGTGAATTCACAAAAGTTGTATTACACATTGTTTTTCGATATTAAATAAGAACAGAAGAAATCTCAACGTGTTGTTGAGTTTTAAAAAAATCATACTCTATTCACCCCTGTCTTAGTATACTTTCTCTCTCTAAGCTTCATGTTACTAAAAATCCAGTAGTACAGTCTTTAGTTTTGTGTATGATAGATATATAACAACTACAGTTTAGGCAAGGACTTGGTACTTGCAAATGAAGTCGGTGACCTCTGTTGTGCTGCTTTGTTACAAGCTGTCGCTTATTCCCGGACATCGAGTGAAACAGAAGATTTCTCTTACGTTGTTCATGAAATGGGCTTCTTGTATTTTTGCATTCTCGTATTTTTGCATGAACTAAGCATCTGTTTCCAGATTTGTTCCTTGCTTTGCTCGAAGAAGTGGCAGTAGTCATTTAGTCATGGAAGATCATCGACGGTATTGTTTCCTTTGAATGGTGTCATCACTAATCTACTTTTTTGTTTTCCCAAACACACCTAAGAAAAGCAACATCAAAGGTCCCCCTTTATTAAAAAATTAAAAAAATCCATGTCAGCATTTAACCGACAGAGGCTTAACTTCGTTAACTGTTCCGTCTAGTTAGGAGTTGTTTTGAATATTTTTCCAAATATTAGAATTTATTTTAAATATTATCAATCCTTAGGGTTCATTTTGAACGCTACGAAACATTAAGGTCCAACTTATACTTCAGTAAAAACGTGAGGGCTAAATTGCCCATTTGGCCTAAAGTCTTGTAATGCTTAACATGTTTTAAACATTTATTTGAAAGTTTAATGTAATATATTTACTTTAAAGCTTTTTTATTTGATGTTTATACTTGTTTCCGCATAACATATAATGGATTGTTTTTTTTTTGCCTATCAAGCTTATTTATATGCTTTATTATATTTGCATATTGCATCTTGTAGGGTTGGTTTTGCCACTCATGAAGGTGTAACATTGTTTATTTTCTTTAATATTTGTACTCTTATTTTTGTTAAGTATTATTATAATCTTTACAGGTCAGTTTTATCACCCATCATATTATAATGTTCAATACTTGCTTTAGTTTGCTTTAATATTCGCTTTTAATGCTTTATTCACGTCATGTTGTTTATTAGATTTTGCAGAAAATATTAAGATCATAGAAGTAGAAATAAATGTTTTGAAATAAGATCAACTTAACATTAAATGTTTTGAAACAAGAACAACTCAACATTTTGAAAACTCTATAGCAGTTCCAAATCAAGCTAGTAGCCTTAAATTTGGTCGGAAGATAAAATTTACTTAAAAACCTAATAATGAGACTTAAGCAATAACTAAACATTTACAAAGAGAACTTGATCTTTTTAAGTAGAGCTTAAGGGTGTACTTATAATTTATCCCATTTGAATCTCGAGACCCCTTGGTTAAAGTGAGCCTTTAAGTGAGCTTTCCTGAAAGTGCAACTTTGATTTTTAGATTTGAGCCACTTTGAACCTAAAGTTGAAGCCTTTGTTATCTTAGAGCTTTTATCAAAGTGACTTTTCTTATTTCTCCTATTAATCCTCTTTCTTCCCCCATTGGTAGTAGAGCTCGCTTAAAGATTCATTTTAACAAAGAGGTCTCAACGCTCAAATGAGATAAAAATCATAAGTAAATACTTAAGGTCTATTTAAAATTTTTAATTTGGCCTTTTATCTTTTCCATACTTTTTAAGGACTCTTCTCAAGATCCTATTGGTCTTACTTCGTTTCTAAGTTGGTTTGAAAGGATAATGTTCTTGTTATTGTTACGGACCATTCTATGAGTTCAAGTGTTGTTCTTCTAACCTAGAATGGTCTTTACCTAATACTTTTATGAATTATATATTTTGATAAATATTGAGATAACATGAATAAAACATTAAAGCATTTAAACAATTATGAAATAAAGAAAATATGATTAGCACAAATTTAAGCAAATCTTGAATACGATAAGTTGATGTGTTGCAGAGCCGACCATTGCATGTTATAATATTCAAGGCAAATAAACAATATTACACTTTAAAGGGTGGCAGAATTGACCGTTACAAAATTTAATATACAAATATAAATAAAAATATCAAATATTAAAACAAATAAAAAAGCTTGACAGGTGATAAAGCCAGTCCACTACAAGTTGTGCATAAACAAGTGAAAAATATCAAATAAGTAAGTTTTAAGGCAAATATCTCGCATTTAACTCTCAAATAATTTTTTAAAACATATGAAGCACAATAAGGCTTTAGGGTTTTGTGGTTTTGAAGAAGAAAGAAAAGGGGCTTAAATAGGCTTTGATACAAAGCTTCCGTAGAAGCTCTGTCTTGGGCGCCTTTTAAAAAGGTTAATTGCTTCGGACTTCTTATAATTTGCAACACCTCTTTTAGTCATTTAACTAGGAGTTTGGCCATTATCTTGTATAATAAATTGCAATAAGAGATGGGTCTTTAATCTTCAAACCTCTAATGATTTAAGGAGTTTGTCTAAATGAAATTAATATTTCCAAAACTGCCTTAGAAACCATATCTTTAGTTTGAGGCCACGCCTTTGAAAGAACTTGTCATTAAATTCAAATGGTCCAGGGGTTTTCCCACCTTCATCTCAAATACATTATTCTCTACGTCTCTTTCTTGAAATGAGCTTTTTAGGAATTCATTGACTGAATTTGAATACATATTAAGGATTTCAAATCATGATGAATGGCCCTGCATATATTCCTAAAAGTATTCTTTTTTCCTTTGTAAAGTCTTGATAAGAATACTAAAAATGGTCCTTTATTCCATTGATCTTGTTAACATTATTCTTTCTAGTATACCTTTCTAATACCCCTTTCTCCTTCTCCCTCTACCAGTCCTTCCTTAGTTCCCTATCTTTTGATTCCTAAATATTATCCAGAATTTCTTAGGCCTATTTAGCATGGAATAAGGTATCACTACCTATGTTCATATTCAGTAACTCTAACTCCTCTTTTATATATTCCAATTCTCTCAAACATATATAAGCTTTGTACCTATGGACTATTGTCTCCTTCCCTTTATGACTGCCTATATGAATGCTTCATGATTGGCCAAGTAGTTTTTAAATCTAAATGGAAACTTCCTCCTGGTCACCTCAAAGATCCCTTCTACCACCATAAGACCATTATATGAGATATCAGGGCTCATAAATATTGCCTTATGCAAGCATGTTCTCAACCTCTCCCCATCCACCATTACTCTAACTTCTTTATAATAAAGTAGTTACTGGTTGTTTGACCATGTGAAATAGTTTCCCTCCATACTAATGTCTGAGACTCCTATAGTGTCAATACATTCTTTAAAATCTATGGAGAAGTTTTTGAAATTGATATTTCCTTCAACCTCTGACCAGAAAAGGGTGATATTGAAATCTCCTAACACCATCTTAGGGTTAAGAACGTTTTATTTCATTCCCTTCAAGTTACCCATATCTCCTCCCCCTATAATCTAAAGTTAAAGCCTTACACGAATGTAACTTTCAAAACTTTGCTTTCATTGTGAAAGCTTATTCTTGTATGCATATGCTAGCTACTCGAGTTCAACATCACCACTACTTGAGCTTTTGTGGTTTCAAATATGATAATTATCCTACCATAGTGATGATTCAAAGATTATCCATACATATTTATTAAAAAATTACTCAAGCAAAAAAATATCATATATATACAAAGGTCACCATATATGCAAAAGTCTCTACCCTTTTGAGCTTGGTTCTACTTTTTCTATATTTTCCTTTATGCAATTCCAGCAGCTGTGGTAGGCCTAATCTCACAAAAAAATTATCAAACGGCATCCATTAGTGTGTACTAGTTCAAACCTTTTGACGATTCTAATTCGAAGCTTTTTGCACTACTTGTTCTTGTAGAACATTTTATATGTTCACAGACTTGGACTGATCTTGAGTTTTATACTTTAATTTACAGTAAAATAAATTTGTGATGATTGATCGCCAAAATAATGGTCTCTGTGCCGACGAAAAGGAACATATTCAGTCACAGTATCAGATTCTCTACCGGAGTTGTTGGTTAATAATTCTAGAATCGCTTTGCAATTGGCCCTATAAGTACTGTAATCTCAATCACAGATGACTTGTGTTCCATTTCCCTTACAGAGAGAAAAGGGATGGAGAAGTTGGCAAATAGAGCTGTCAAGGAAATGTTCCCAGAAGAGGTCCAAAATTCACAACTTGAAGACGGTGATCATATCTTTGTCTACAGGGCTGTAGGTTACAGTCACCATGGTCTGTTGCTTTTCCACTCAAATGGACTATGTTGTGTTAATTTCTTTTTTGCAATTGTCATCCTCCAAGTAAGAGATAAGCCTTCACTCTAACTTTCATCATGAGTTTTATTGAAATGTCATTTCCATGCCCTGAACAGTAAGTCTAATGGAAGTAGTGATGTTCCTTAATAACAGATCCACGGTATTAACTTAGACTTGTCCGATTCGTACCAAAAGAGCTAACCCAGCCGAGTGTCTGACCCTTTTTCCTACTTGCTAATTTTCAGGAATATATGTAGGCCGGAAAGATGAACTGCAATATGTCATTCACTTTGCAAAGGACATACCGTCCTGCACGAAATGTGGGCATAAAGAAAATCATGAAGTTAAATTGGTGATAACCTGCCTTGATTGTTTCTGCTATGAACGGAACCGTCCACTTTCCACATCACTGTATCGCTACAGATATGGAGCAGGCAGACTCTCTCTTCCTGGCACTTGCACCACTCTCAAACCTAAACCATCAAAAGAAGTTGTAAGAGTTGCGTATAAACTGCTGGAAGAAGGATTTGGCAATTACGATCTTCTCTTCAATAACTGTGAGGACTTTGCAACATACTGCAAGACAGGGACTGCTCGTAGTTCTCAGGCCACTTTTGTTGCAAATTCAGCAGCTCTGGTTGGTGGTGCAACGCTTGCCCCTCTTTCTATGTGGTTCTATTTTTCCAAGAAGAAGAAAGAGAAGAGAAGAGGTTAAGAACGTCCCGAGCATAAGTAAAATGAGAATTGAAGCATGTCCCGGAGTCTACGGCGGTGCCAAAAATGGGAAGATGTTATCGGCTTCGTATATTCTACGCAATAGTTCTTAAGAATAAGAACTGAGATTTCACTCCTTAGCAATGCATGCATTATTTTTCAGGGGTATATTAATTAGAAAATCAATTACGGTTGAATCACAAATACACTGACATTCTGTTTGGAAATGTTTGAATTGAATTCATTAATGAATTGGATTCAATTATATTAATAAGATTGAATTGAATTTAATTTATACTGTTTAGAATAAACTCAGTAATATTAGAAATGAATTCAATTACACTGTTTAAAATGAAAAAGAATATAGTGAAGAATGAGAATGAATATTATTATTATAATTATGCTGATTAGTTAAGAAAAAGGAAAGATTACTATTACTATTAACAATAGTTTATTTGTAAAAAATATTAAGAAATAAAAATTTACTATATTTTAATTAATTAATTAATCATATTTTAATTATTTATATTGTAATTAATCAATTACAATATATTGATTAATTAAA
>JANZLD010000003.1:51060438-51076984 GCA_026413575.1 Erythroxylum carthagenense
AACTTCATTCATATACAAAAACTCTTATCAAATTTTTGTTTTTTTATATTTCTAATTTCCGCTAAAAGTTTGGGGTCCAACACTTTTAAATATTGGATTTATTTTTAATATTAATATTAGGAGAAATTGTTTTTAAAAAGTGTGACATTACTGAGTTTCTTTAATAAAGTTTGATCAAAATCAGGAACGGCAGTAAAAAAATATCAATTTCCAAGTTATCATCTTATTGCTTGTGGTTTTGAGGTAGCTTTCTAAAGGGAGTTAAAGGTCAGATTGTTGTTTATTCTAGTTTGCTTGATTATTTGCATAAGAATATTTATTGCAGTATTTTATTAGAAATTTCTTCATTAGTTATGACAAGACATTTGAGATTATGTTATTATTTGTGATATTCAATTGACTTTGTAAGTTTGTATAGTTACAAGAAAATCTGTATTGTTCCTTCGCCTAGATTGGTGAGAATTAGTCAGAGATACCTAATAAAGTTTAGAAATGGAGAATTGAAAGTAGAGTTTTTGTTTAGACATTGTAATAAACATGGAGTTCTATAATTTTTATATGAGTTGGTTTCCAATAGTTTGTAAATAACTGTTTTAAACATTTTTATATTCTTAGGATATATTGCTCAAATTCATTCTTAAGATTAAGATATGTTATTACTATATCACTTTTTATATGGCATAAAAGTTAACTTTACTTTAAAAATCAATATTCATATTTTATTTATTCTCTAAAAATGTATTCCAAATTTTTATTATATTGATATATTGATTAGATCTAAGACTCATCATCATTATCATGATCATTATTATTATTGTTATTAACTTGTTATTGTTGTTTTTTTTTTAAGTAAGAAAGTGTATTAAATCAATCTTTAAAAGGAAGTTTCACGAAATCAAGCAAGCATAGCAATTAACCATAAAATAGTTAAATAAGCAATCAAAAGGCACTTCTTAAGGAGCATATGTTGGGGCTTACTTGATAAAGTTAACTACTCCATAATACTATGCTACATTAATATAGTGTTAAACAACCATGGCCATTTGTAGTTATCTGTGATTTGCTTCTTTAAGAGTTGCTTTCCATCAACTCTTCCGCTCCAAGCTTTCATCTAGCTAGCAAGGAATTATTGCAACTTTTATGTAATTGATACGTTTTGCGGGGTCTAGAGAGGGTTATAACTGACGTGACCTTCCCTTTATATTTTTACGCAAAAGTTGTTTTCGTGAATTGAACTTGTGATTTTACGGTCATAAAAGAGTAACTTTATTAGTTACTCCAAGACTCACCCTCTAATAAGTTATTGTGTATTCCCTGTTATTCCTTATCAGCTATAATTGTTACCCTCTAATAAGTTATCGTGTATTCCCTGTTATTCCTTATCAGCTATAATTGTTGGATGTCCATTTGGCTGACTTATCTCCAAAATGTTCTCTTATTCTTTTCATTCCAAAGCATCTATACAGTGTAACCAAGAGAGATCTTAAGCACCAACATGTCCTCTTTTCTCATGTTACTATTGTTATTGATGTTATTTTCTTTACTGAAAAATATTATAAATTAGGCATGTATTTCAAATCAAGAAAAATATATATGGATTTTATAATTTTGGGCAAAGATGTAGTATAATTCTTGAAAATTTTTATTGTAAAAATTCATTAAAAATACAAATTTTCTTATTTTTGTTTATAAATAGTACAAATATTTATGTAAATATTCACTGTTGTTGAGTTTGAAAATTTTTTTTATCCAATTAGTATTTTTAGTTATGAAGAACAAAGTAGGAGAAGTTGAAGGTGCTTGTTTATTGTTTCTATATAAAGTTTACAGTGTTTTTTTATTGTTTCTATATACAACATAGAGTCCATTTTTAATATAACTCACTACCTTGCAAAGTTGTATTTTGTATATCAAAGATTAAATTTATAGGTAGACGTTTGAAACAAATATTGACAATAAAGGAGATTTTCAAATACTCATCCTAAATAGGCATTTATCGCCAAATTTAAAGTTTGTAGATTTTTCATTAAAAGATTAATCGAATTTTTCATCCCCAAATTATTTGATTTCTTTAATTTGCTTATTTAGGTTTCAAAGGTTATTCCCTCAAAAAAAAAAGGTTCAAAGATTATAAGTTTTTTGCTTCATAACTCTTTCAAATATTCATTGATTAGGCAACTATGTCCATAGTTGTAGAGATTTAAGAAAATGTGGAAAGAAGTTGATCAAGTTACTTTTATATCTTCCTTTATACCTATCTCTAATATGAATACTCAAATCCTCACTGATAGTTTGGAGGAGAAAAACTCAAAAGAGAGCTCTAAGTCCTCTATCTTACGTGGTTCCCTTTTAGCTTAAAATACTAACTCAATGGAGAAAGGAGAAAATTCCGTACTTGTGCCAACAAATGTCTAGTAGAAAGTGAAAAGGGAAGGACTCTCAAGCCCCTACCTCCTAAATGATTATACTTGGAATATAAGGGGCTTGAATTTCTCCTAAAAATAATAGGTCGTTAATGATTATATTATAGGAAAAAATGTCCTGTATCATTCGCTTGTTGAAAACTAATATCAAGGGACAAACCTTAGCAAGGGTTTAGGGTTTCTTAAAATCAAATGGATGACAATTTCTAACACTTATAATGAGAGATTTATAGTGGCATATAACACTAATACCATCTGGATGCTCAGTATTTATCATTTTGATCAATTTTTGAAACCTAAAATCCATTATGCTTATGGCAGGAATTTATTAATGTCACTTCTATTTATGCAACTAAATTGACACTTCAAAGATTACAGCTTTGGAAAGACTTGGAGGAGACTCTGTCCTTCTTTATCAATGGCCCTTCATTAGTATTGGGTGACTAGTTATATCTTATTTGCCTCGGAAGCAATAGGTTCAAATCTTGTGTCTAAACAACCAATGATGAATTTAGAACTTGCTTGGAAAATATTGTTCACATTTATTTAAACTATATATGTAGATTGTTTTCACTTGGTCAAATAAGCAAGAACGCAAATATCTTACTAGAAAAAAATCTTCATAGAGGACTTACCAACTTAGCCTAGATGTCTGCACTGCCTAATAGCTCAGGGTTCTTCAATATTCCTCTCATTTATGATAATTGTCCAGTAGAACTGTATATTACTATCTCTATGAGAAGAATTAAAATATCTTTTCGATTCTTTAATTTCTTAATTAAAACTTAAAGACTATAAAGAGGTAGTGATCAAAGGTATCTTTGCACTTGTTGAAGGATTATGAATCCTTTAAACTTATAATGGACTTCATGTGATACGTAAAGAGCTCAAAATACTTCAAAGAAAAAGTTTTTAGGTGGATTTGCTTTCATTTGTCAATTCAACAAGGAATGAGCTCTAATTAGTTCAAGACAAACTCTATGTAAATCCTAATGATTCATTGTTGAAGCAATATGAGGAAATTCCCTTGGCAAATGCATATCAGCTATGTTGCTCAAAACTTTACAAGTAGAAAGCTAGGGTGCTCTAATTAAAAGAGGGTAATGCCAATTCAGATTACTTCTTCGAATTTATTCAAGCTAGAAGAAACTCTAATAAGATAAGGGGTATTCTTGATGAAAATGATGATCGCTACTGGTACTAAACAAGCTTAAAGATCGAGCTTATAACCATGTCCAAGTGTTTCTAGGAACAGAAGATGATTCTTCTTCATCTCTATAAAAGCCAAATGCTTTCATTTCCCCTAGTTTATCTCAAGATCAAATAAGCCTCCTTAGATCTTCTGTTATTACCATGGAGATTGAAAATGCCCTCTTCAGTGTGCATCCTAACAAGGCTCTTAAGCCAAATGGCTTCAATGCCTCCTTCTTTTAGAAATCTTAGAGCTTACTAAGTGACCAAGTCACTAATGCTATTAAAGAATTCTTTAACTCTACGATAATGCTCAAGAAAATGAATAAGACTTTCATGTCTTGTCCGTAAAATTCCTAATCCCGGTTCCTTTCAAGACTTTAGGCCCATAGCCTATTACAACATTGTTTATAATATTATCTAAAAGATCCTAGATTTAAGATTAAAGTCAGTTCTTGGTGGCCTTATCAATCACTCCCAATGTGCATTTATACTAGGCATAAGCTTCTCAATCTTATTTATAAGAAATATATTAGAAGTTGCTCATTAAAGATTGATTTTTATAAAGCTTTTGATACCATTGGTTGGAAGTTTATATCACACTCATTCCAAACTTTTGGTTTTTCCCCTGTCTTCATCAATTAGATATATCAATGCATCTTTACCCGTCTAATAACATGCTTGTTAATGCAGTGACTATTGCATTGTTTAAAGGTGCTAAAAGGATTAGACAAGGTGAACCTATTTCACTTTACATCTTCCCAATTTGTATTGAAGTATTAACTAGACTTATCATAACATATGCAAAGCATGGCTTTCAGATATCACCATAAATGTAAGAACATAGAACTCTTTAATTCGTCTTTTACTAATGACTCAATTTTACTTTGTGGAGCTGATTAAATTTTGTTATCACCCTTATATACTAACTTATTTATTTTTTTGAGCTCCCAAACCTCAAAGTTAATAGATCTGAAAGTTAGTTGTTTGTTTCTATTTTCTTGAATGAATTAGCTCTAAAGCTTCAAAACTGACTTTTAAAGACTGTGCCCCTCTCTTTGACTTTATCCTTAAAAGAATTAGTAACTTGAAAAATAAAACTCTCTTATGAGAGTGGTTGTTAGCTCATAGTTTCCATTCTTAACATCATACTCATATATTGGAGCTCAAATCTGTTCTTACCTTAAAAACTTATTAAGGAATTGGAAATGATGTTTAAGAACATGGAGAATCTTTATGCTAACGGTACAACCAATATTAGCTAGAAAGATTTGTCTTTTTAAAAATAAAGGAGGTCTTGGTATTAAACGTAGTAGAATCACTGACAAGATTCTTCTGGAAAAAATAATTTAGAGATAATATGATGGTCCTGAGACCTTCTGTGTTAAACGGATGCATGAAAATTTTTTAAAAGGATGCAACTTTTGGAGTATGAAAAGCAAGCATGATACCTCTCGAGGAATCAATAAAATGTTGAAACTAACAGTGATCTTAGCTAAAGAAATGAAGGCTGGAGTTGGTAATGGAGGAAACAATAGCTTTTTGTTTGATAATTGGTCTCATCTAAGACTAGTCCACCCACTTCCTACTCACTGCAGCTTACAAATCCTATAAATGCCAAGTGGAAATAATAAGAAGACATGATAGGTGGCATTATGGACATAGATGTCTCTTTGAAATCCTTAATGCAACTCCTAAAGGTGACTGTTGTTTGGCTAAGACACATTATTTGTAAAAAAAATTATATGGTAATTTCTTTAGCTAAGACACATATTATTTGTAAAAAATTTATATGGTAATTTCTTTACTATTAACAATTGTTTCAATTCTTCGTTCTTTAATGTCAAGTAATGTTCTCTAATCAGCTTTAAACTGACCAACGGTTTCATCTTTCAAAAGGTCGATCACTAGTTTTCCAAGAAACAAATAGATATAAATTACTAATAACCCCGCAATCCCAGCACCTTGTAATAAATGAACATACCGGGTCTTAATTATAAGTGATACTAATGGAAGGATATTATTAATAACATTTTGACATTGGTTATATATTCTTAAATAACAATTGAATTTTTTATTTTTAAAAGAATCAAAACAATATTATGCATTTGTTCTAAACCTTCCAATTCACATGGGAAGAAGCTGCACAGTTCCTAAGGGTTATGTCTAAAGGAATACACCAACAGTCTTGTCCTGAAAGCCACCCTACTTCTATATCTATTTCTCTAATTGTTAAATACTTTAGTATATCAATCAATCATTCATAGTTAATAAGCTAAAGAATTAAATAAGTAACAACAAAATATGCAATAATTAAAATGAAAGCAATGATTATCCAACAACAATTAATGTAAAATAGATAGTCAATTACAAATCATTTATTTTAATAAGGACAATAATAAATTGAAGCAAGAAATATAAACTAATTCTCTCATATTTACTTTAAAGTCCTAACAAGAAATAAGTAAGCTTCAACACTATATATTCCATTGCACTCTTCCCGACAGCAAGAGGCCAATTAGATCAGAGCGCATTAGATAAAGGAAAAGGAAGAGAAAGCAATGGCATGTGCTCCCATTAGCAAAGACTGGGATGTGAAAAGGCTTAAGCGACGAGTTAAAGTTGAAGAAAAATCCAAAATACCGTTGCTTGTAAGATATGGTCAACCTAGTACACACATAGATCCACCATGAATAGTTTGTCATAACATAAGCTAGCAGAACTGGGAGTATATTGTTACAGATCAAAAGATTATTCGGTAATTTAAAAGACCTAATTTGCAAACATCAGTTCAATGGAAACGTTTCCAGTTTAATATCCATAATTTGTCCCATAAACAGAACTGTAGCCTCCAGTATGCCCTGCATTAGACGGGGGAGATGCATAGACAGAGCCATGAGCTGCATAAGGATTATAACCTTGGTCGGTGGACCCGCCAGTTTGTGATTGAGTTGGGGCTGCAGCATCAGCCATGAAATTCTGCAAGATTAAGGATTAACATAAGAAAAGCAGATGTACCAACTCCTAAAACTTCAGCATATCTATGTCACAAGCCAAGATTTTCAATACAACCAAGGAATATAGACTCATCAAAACACCTAATCAGTATTATTCTTGTACTCATAATTCAATAAGATAACTCTCAAATGCGCTTGGACCAGCGCAGACAAATCAATAAAGATTAAACTTATCAACCAGTAAAATTTAACGTTACATCATCATACAAGCTGTATAGAGTTAGTTCATTCAAGCGCACTAGTACAGAACTAAGTGCCCACCCATCCATTTGCACACTACAGAGTATATTTGTCTTAATAAAAATAATCAATTCATCGTTCACACACAAGCCATATTAAAAGAATACTAAAAATAAATCAATTCATAGACAAATTGTATTTCACTCACAAGCTGTTGTAAACGCATACAAAGAGATTTTTGCCACAGAATTTAGAAATTGGGGCATAAATTACCTGTATTAATTGCACAGCAGTTTGGACATGGGAAGCAGATCCGCTGATTTCAACCGTCATCTCCCCAGGAACGCCTCTAGTTTCTTGTATTGTAACAGTTGCACCACTGGCACGACGAATGTAACTTATATTTGCACCAGCTGTCCCTATAACAGCATCAGCATAAGACAAGGGAATTTGCATCTGTTGTGTAATCTGTAATGATCAAGAAATCAATCAACTTTTTTGTCAGCTCATAAATGTAAGAAAACACGAGTTAGGCTACAATTAAATGTGAAGTCATCAGCATAATGATCATTATATATCATAGTTAGAATTCAGCAGCTAAAATATTAGTGACAGGAATCATGAGAGAATTGATAACCTCAAACAAAGAACAAAGTCCTATGACACTTTTATCAACAGTTCAAAATATAATTAAAAAAAATTTTCAAAGAGTAGAAGACAACTGTATAACAGAATCTTAACATGTTCTAATTCAAAAGAAAAAAGTGAGAAGGCATTTTAAGCCTTACAAAGCACGATATCCTTAGTCTCCTCTAATGGGCTAATAATTCTTGAACAGAATTTGCAACTTATAAAAAATGTATCAACTCAAATACATAGTCCTGAAGATATTAAAGTGGAAGGAGAGGGGAAACAGGTAGATAAAATAAATTTAGAGTGAAAAATAACCTGTGTGATCATTGATGGAGGTGCCTGGGTGTTTGATGATCCATGTACGCCCATGGGTGCTTCTCTTCCATAGGCAGATATACCCTGATGAGGTTGCTTCTCCATCGGAGGAGGTAAGTCAGTAGGAGGATAGTAGCTGTCCATTTGCCGAGATGGAGGCATATATTGAGCATTCGACCCGAAACCAGGCCCACCAGCATTTGGAGGAAGTCCTTGAGGGGGACCCCATGATTGATGAGGTGGTGGCATGTGGTCCATCTGATTGTTTGGCATTTGCATCTATTGAAAAACTATCAAATCAGAAGCATGTTGCCACTCACCGAATATGAAACTTATCAACTTAAGTGAGCAGCAGCTTACATGCATTTCAAATAAGGGAATTATACTTCGATCAACCAAAAACCTCCTGAGATGAGATGCAATTAACTCCACTGCCTTATGCACACCAGTTGGCTCCCCTACTACTTCAACAACCCTATCATCTTGAAGTGCAAAAACTGGAAGATCCTCTGCAAGCATTGATTTCAACAGATAAAGAATAAGATCCAAGGGGATAACAATTCATAAGAAAAAGTATTTAACTAATAGAACATGGAAATATGCAGAATGAACTAAAAAAATGTCATTATCAGCCAATAAGATGATAACGTATGAAGATAATGAAGCACAGCAAGGAGGAGATAGGACAAACTAGTTTATCACGGGGGCGACCATTGTGAAAGGAATATAAAAGAGGCAAAAGAGGAGGGATACACCCAACTAATTTTTTTTTATACCTTTGACGCATGATAAAGTAAAACCCAAAACATCAGACCAGATTAGAAGCAACCATTGTTTGTTTAGAAAATAAACCTCCTCCTAGGAAAAAGAGGGGAAGAAAATAACAATTTACAAATTATAGTATCCAATATCCTTTACGTTGCACCTATAAATTCTTTCATGAAAGGTCACTTTGAGGTGAAATGAACATCACAACCTTAGAATGGATAAAAATATATATATATGTTCCTCTCGACTAAATTAAAAACCACTTTCATTAATGAGTGAAATGAGGTTGCAATAATTTATTACAAAAAAGATGATTAAATCCTAGAAAGCAACACAAGATTTCCAATTTCAGAGCATGCTAGCACTTCCACCCTTAAACGATTATTCAAATAATTCATTGGTCTTATCTTTATATTGCAGAAGGAAAAACAGATGACAACACCTGAAAAGTACTAGAGAGATGTTAGTAGTGGCAGATTCAGCTGAGTATTACCAATGGTTGTCTAATTTTGAAGTAATATACTCTAGAAGAAAATAGATGAAAATATCAAGAGAGTTTACGGAACCTGCTCCAAGGACTCTGACCATACAATTCGATGCTTCTTGAATAGATTTAACTGTCCCTCCCTGTTTTCCAATCAAACTTCCTGCTTGAGAGGCTGGAACTAGCAGCCTTGTTGAAGCCTTAGTAACTGTGCCTGCCAAAGCGTGAGCAGAATCACCTTCGAGACCATCACTAATGCGTTTATGAACCCTCAGAAGGCCATCCATAGCTGGAGGAAGAGAAGCATCTGGCTCTTCTTTGGCAGATACCATTACCTACAGACAATAATGTAACTTCTTCAGAATCAAAGAAATGTTATGAAACAAATCAAACAGCACTTCTTAAAGAATTATCACAAAAGAAAAGAACTAAAAAAATATTTAGTACACACATGAAATACCATTTCTAAACAATCTATATTACAGTGGGCTAATTAATCAAGAATTTCACATATCTACCTTAGCATTTCTTAGAGGAGATAAGTCCCAATCAATTACATAAATGACATGACTTTACAATAAGATATACAAGATGCAGGTGAGAAAGTAAGATGGATGACACTATGCCAAAAACCTTCCATCCACTCCCCCTCACATGACGAGTGACAAAATATTCTTATATTCCCAAACTCATCAATAGATTTGATTCTTCATATTGATCCTAAGACAAGGCTTTAGATTCTATAATGTTCAACTTAATCATCTATTCATAAGAACAATTATCATAAGCTTCTGCTTCTTCCTTTAAAGTATGCTCCTACAACCTGACATTGTCTACATATGCTATATTCACACAAGATTTATAGTCTTGCTAACAAACGAGTATAATGTATACGTACTAAGAATATTGAGGTGGCTTATTTAAAAAGATTGTATTGTTTAGCATCTTGTACATATATTTTACAGCTTTATAATTCATTAAATATAATTTATACCATCACAGATGTCTGTTGCAAATGTCTCATACTAAGCTCCATTATACCTACATTTTCTTCCTCTTTCTTCTATTAAGTAACTCAGTCAAAGCTCAAAAAATATAGATGCCTAACACACAGTAGAACAAGAACTTCCATTATGCAGTAATATTCCCAACAATTTAAGGCCTTCTATTTATAATGCTCTTGTTAACAAAACAAGATAAATGCACATTCTTTAAAAAGATTCTTTGGTTATTTAGATGTTCATTAATTTGAAGTATTTTCACCGCTTAACATCATGAGACCATTCTCTGTAGCAACTCAGCTTAAACACTTCTGCATCCCTTAGGCGCTCATTACAGCAGTTTCCTTTACGCATTTTACAATCTGCAGCAAGAAATCAATCATCTAGGATCCGGAGTTACCAGAGAAAAGAAGAGCTTCCTGACACAGTTGTCCATACAAGGTGTCTGATTTTATTCAAATCAAACTTTCAGCACTTCATAATGCTCAGCAGAACCCTGCCACCGGATCTTTGGTTCTTCAAAATTGGGGGTTCTAATGATGATTGATTGTTGCTTTAAAATTTCTGGGCAGAACCTGCACAGATCATTTTTGTTATGGAAATAAAGGAATTTTTTATTTTTGTGGATTTCTTCTCATCAGGTTTCTTTATTGTCTTCTTTCAATACAGGCCAAGGATTTAGCGACCAATGTCGATTGCCATCAGGAATTACCGCTACCAGACTGGTTTCTTGATAAAATCTTAATGGTCTCATTAGACAATTATAGTTACAAAGTTTCTCATTATTGTTGTTGCAGTAATATAAAATAAATACATGACTGACTGTTCTCAAGTATGATCAATGTCACACTTCCCAAAATATTAATTCTGGTCATTAACCGAAGATTTCAAGGAATAGATCAACAATTGAACTGTCAAAATTAGTTTTTTGTCATCCTATTGATAAAAGCATCTAGAGAGGTGTATGCATTAGTTTACTAGGTTTAAATTCACATTAGGAAGAAGTGCTATAAACTTCACTTGTTAATGTGTGAATATTACCATATAATGTTTTCCACTTTCTTTATGAGGGCTTGATTTAATGTTTATTTTCCTTCCCCAGTACGGATCCCAAGTCCTTAGATCGAATAGTTAAGAGGTACAAAACTGTGCCTCAATCTCATGGAAGACAACATGCACATTAACCAAAATACATAGTTTCAACAAGAATCAAACTCAAGCACCTAATAATGACAAGAGGTCCATATTCACTTACAGACAGGATATATAAATATGCTACAAAATCGAATATTTTGCATGCTGAAGATCAGAAGCATACTTGTCCATGCACATACAAGAAGTAGAAGGATGAAACAAATACATTATATAAAATAACAACCTGAAATGGGAGGTCAAAAAAACACAACCATAGCATCAACCAAGTATATTCAACCAAGAATGCACCCAAATTTAGCATGAGCAATCAAGCTGAATGTTTGAACAAAAAGAAACAAGTATTAAAAGACTTACAGCTCTTTCAGTCGTTCCTGGAGGACCATCAAGAATCTTAATCCGAGCTCTAGTCTCCTCTACTATTTTTTTGATGAATTCTCCCTTGCGTCCAATTATACTACCTACTTTTTGTGCTGGAACAAGCATACGGAATACACTCTCCCCAGGCCATCCAGGCCACCTCTTTTCACCACCTCCTGTAACTGCACTCTGCTCTTTTCCCTGTTTTTCTTGATCCTGAAAGTTATCAGGCTCTTCATCGACAATACTGTCTTCATTATGCTCCACATCGTGTTCCTCAGGATGTTCTACAGCATTATCCACTACATGATTACCAGTCAATTCATCATCAACAACATGATCCAGGCCATGATCAGCCTCATGATGCATCCCGTGATCTATAGTGTGATCCACACCTGCCTCCACTTCATGATCTACACCATGTTCTATTGAAAGATCCACACCATGAACTGCAGTGTAATCAACATCATGCTCACCAACACTCTGTTCTATCTCAGCCATAATGCTTCCTGAACAGAAACAAAGCAAAGAACAGACGCAAAAATGCTTCAATTAGTTCATTTAGTAGCCATGTTAGAAATAGTAATATCAATCAACATAGAACATTTTACAATGCAAACAATTCTAAAGAACATTTTTGGCTCTAATGCGGTTATCACATCTTCTAAAATTATCCCCACTCTCCCTCCCACCCAAACCCAAACTGAGAATTTATAGAAATAAAATAAGGACCAAAACAAACAGAGAGGATGATCTGAAATAACATAAAGCAAAATTAAGTAAAACGTCCATCTTAGATGATAGGATTGTCATTTTAAGTGAGAAGGACCTGTAAGGGTGTAGCATATCACCCTTAAAAGGCTAGTGAAAATCCTACAGGAATACTAAGAGAAAACTGCGAAGCCACCCAACTTGAAGTAATTGATTTAGGAATTAAATCCAAGATTGTTTAATCATCCAAAAATCAAGCCCTTGTTTAAGTAACAACTACACTACAAAGTACCGGGGAAGCTTGCAGTTGGTAACTGCTTGCAGCCATTTTGGCGATGCTGACTAGACATCAACTACGCTTATACAAGACTAAGGCTAAGGATTAACGGAAAATAACTCCATCAACGAAGACCAACTTAGAAGAACTAATCAATCCCTAACACCCCAACCTCAATTACCCTAACTCAAACCAAATTGGAAGAACTAATCAATCCCTAACACCCCAACTTTCATGTACCCTAGCTCAAATCAAAACCCTTAAGATCCAAAAGAAAAAATAAGTCCCCTAATTACGAAAAATCAATTAAACAGCTGAGCTTAAAAAACACACCCAAATTCAAAATCAATAACGATAACAAACCATTTAACCAAAAACCCATTATAAAATCCAGCTTGAAAAGGAGATAATTCAACGCACACGAAACATTAAACCGTAAAGAAAAAGTAGACAACAAACTAACAGAAACACGCACGCACCAACACCAGAGAAAAAAAAAAAACAAACTAAAACTTCCAGCCCGTAAATCGAAGAAAGGGAATTCATCAAAGGGTAACACTTACTTGAGAATGGAAAGACAAGCAATAAACAAATATTTGAATTAGGGGCGGTAAAAGACGTCGGATCGAGTAGAGTCGAGAAAGTCGATGGATAGAAAATTAGGTTTCGAGGGTTTATAGATGCAAATTGAGATTTTGTGATCGTGATGTGGTGTTGAAAGCTTTGGATGTTTTCCGTTTTCGTGGTCCTCGTAAAAGCTCTGATCTGCGTTGTGGTCCCTTCCCCAAATTTTCTGGGCTTTTAGGGTTTGAAATGGAAATTGGGACTCTGGTGAATTTGGGCTTCATGATAACTGCGGTCCTAAGAAAAACTGAGAAATCAAAATAATAAAAAGCAGATTTAAGAAATTGACCTTTTAACCCATATTTTTTTTATTGTAGAAATGAAACGATTATAGATTTCTTTGATGAGTGATCAGATCACTTAAACGTGGAAATTAAAGAATTTGAATTTTGAGTCAAATTTAGATTACTTATATATTTATAAAAATCAATTCTACCTATTTTTTATAACTAAATTATAATTATCACTATCTCACCTTATTTTATATTAATTAAACACTTTCTAGTATTTTCACTAACAATTCATTTATATTTAACCAAAATTTCAATATTATATTACTATTCCGATAAATGGTATCATATAATAAGTTAGTTATAAATTTATTAAATCATTCCAACTTTACATGACACATTATAAATTAAAGTAAGATTAACACTTCAATATCAGCAAATCTTATTGAAAATAATAATAGAACAAAAACATATAACACTGGAAATTAAAACAATTAAAATGTAAAACCTCTAAAAAATTTGGAAAGTGTAATTTTTTCCTATCATATTTGACAACGAAATCATTTCATGAGAATTTTGTATTTCAAATTCATTGCATATATCAATAACCGGTCTCTTAATAAAAGAATATAATAATTGTTTGTGTAGTTTTCTATCCATAATTATAATACTTATTGTTCTCCATTTTTAATTGTTTTAATGTCAACAAATCTTATGAAATTGTTGGATGTTTGAGTTCTTTTTCATTCTTCACGATATTAAGATTTGTTGACATTTGAAACAATTAAAATTGGATGAAATAATTACAAATAGAACTCTAACTCTTCAAAATAAAATGAAAATAATATATTTTAATGTTGTATTATCAATTATTTTTATTAGTCATTAAGAGGGAAAAATAGTTAGGGGGCATTTAGTTTGAAGGTTTGGGAATGAAGGAATGAAATAATTGTAAAAAATAATATTTACTTTGGGGTTTTCAATTTCAAGGGAATGGATTTATTCCATTAAATTTGAGAATTTACTAAACCCACCAAAGGGGGTAGGTATCGAGTTTTCATTCCAATCTAAGTTTTTATCACGTTTATTTTTTTACTCTTTTATCCCCAACCTTTGCCCTACCATCCTCTTTATTTCCTTATCACCTCTCAATTTCTTATGATCTCCTTACTTCCTTATCCTTATCTAATGCTCGAAAATTATGAAAATTGTTTGGTTTTTTTTTACAAACATATAGAAATAGCCACAATAAACATATTAAGGGCAAATTATTTTCATTTTTATTGAGGGTAAAAATGATATTATATTATCTTTCATTTCCATTAATGCAACAAAACAAACAACATTGCTGGTATTAATACAGAAACCCAAGTTACAAACCAAACAATATTTTTTTATTTTCCATACTCACTCCCATTCCCTTCTACTATTATACCCATATCCATAACCAACCTCGTGCTCAAACCAAACGCCCCCTTAATGTGATGAACTTGATTGATATTGAAAAAGAAATCATTTTTATCTCCAGAATTTACTAAAAAGTTACTTCATACTCCAGTATATCAAAATTAATTAACCTTAAACTTGTAAAAGATAATCAATTAAGATTCATCTTGCGTAAACAAATCAAATTTTTGTATATGCATCATCAAAGAATGTTAGGTTCTTCATTTAGTTAGACATAAGAGCAAAAAACTAGTGGATAAAGATTGGCATGTGCCATCACCTATTTCTAACCATTCTTATGATCTTTTGCAATTTATTAAAGGTCCAATAACAAAGGTAAAAACCAAACAAATGAAGGTAAATTTGCAAGGATTAATCATAGAGATACAATAAAAGGAGGTTGTTCAAGATAAATCAAATGCATTGCCCATATTTATCACTTCTCTACATGTTATTGAAACTGGAATATGCTTAACATATAAAGAATAAGGCTTGGAGAATGAATTAAATAAAATGTAACCAATGTCCATGTCATTTTGGTGTTAGGCATTGGTCTTGGACTAAATTTAATAGGTTGAATGGCGATGATGTGGTACTTGTTATTGATATCAAACTTGTCGTTATTTCATAAGTAAAGTTCTAGAAGCTAATTGACGTTGGTGTGGAAGCTAGACTAGCTCTAGACTCATGAATTAGCTATTTATTTTTATGAAGACTTGACTTTTCAAAGTTATTTAGTTGTATGTAAATAGACGATGAAAGGGAATGTTCATTTCTTTTTAGTAGTCTAGTTTTTAGGAATTTTTCTGCCTATTAAAGGTTAACTTATTTATGTAATTAAAACAAATCATTAAGAATACAATTTGAGAGCTTTTCTTTACTTTGAGATAATTTCCTCATTGATGTAACATCCCATCACCGATGGGAATGATAGAATAGTCATTTGGGACGAGTTATGAGTGTGTAAACTTGTCTCGACATATTCATGCATAATATGGCCTGCACCTACACATAAATAGTAATTTTTGTATGTGAACATGACTGTACATGCATTCATGACTTTCCCTATATATGTGTCTATAAATGTGATTTTTGTGCTTGAAAATTTAATTGGAGTGGGTTTTTGTGAGTTTTGCATTTTTGGAAAATTTTAGAAATTTTTCTGAAAATTTTCAGGATACTTTTTCGGACTAGAAAAAATGTCAAGTGGCTGACTGGTTGGTGATCGGTAGTAGAAATTACTATCCAATGGCACTGAAAATTTAGTTACATGATGGTAGGATATATTAAATTGAACCATTGAAAATTGGGAGATGATTTGTGTAGAAATTGAACTAGGATTTTAAGAACTACCTTGTGAAGCCAAACATGGCCTTAACTCCACTAAGATTAATTTAATTCAAACTTTCCCCTTTTAAGTTAGGCATTCACGATGGTTTTGGCTTAAATAGGTTATTTGGTGTTCTTTTGGGCTCTTCACCATCATCTTCGTAGGTTCTTTCCTTCTTGGTGTGCTTAAGAGTTTGCTCATCTTTTCCTCCTCCTTCCACTTTGCTTTCTCCTCCTTTAACCCTCCTAAAAAGGGCTAGCATAAACCTTCCCCCTTAAGAAGATGGTGAACGTGGGTAGTGAAGAGAAGTAGAGGATTTGGTGTATAGTTGAAGAATTGAAGAAAGTGGAAGCTTAAGTAGGTAAGGTTGTGTTTTATATTCTCAATTGGTAGTTAAATGCATT
>JANZLD010000003.1:51107906-51124296 GCA_026413575.1 Erythroxylum carthagenense
GTTATATAACTCCGTTTGAGGTGATTCTTGTTTCAAATCGAACTCGAGACTTAAGGCTACATTTTGTATGAATAAATGAACTCATGATTTTAATGATTAATTGGTGTGCGATCGCCGCGAATATTGAGTTACAGCTAACGACCCTGCAAGGAAATAAGCACAAGGCTTTAGGACTCCGAAAATTGGGCTTTGAAAACGGGTCCAACAGATGGGATATCCAAACAAGAGTAAGAGTGTTAAGTTATAAGCAGTTGGGGTCCGATCTCCGGATCGGGTTCCAACACAATCTTTGCTAACGTCCTATTCTATTATAATTCTTCTTTGGAGGGGAATAATAAATTATGTACAATCTTTTCTTAGTAAAGATGAACCTTTTTATAATCTTTCTTTATAGTGAAGAGGAACTTTAATATCTCTTGGAACATCTCCAAAATGCAATATGTAAATATTTTAACAAAACTTTATAACTCAAAATATCTCATTTTTATCACTTTGATAAATCCAAAGAGACTCACTTATATAAATATGAGATAATGATGTTCAAATGTTTTATAAATGCTTTAAAATATATGTAAAAGACATTTAAATATTTTTCATACTAAAATCAATGAGAAGCATTTATTTATAGGGTTTTAAGATTTATAAATAACCTTTTAAAGTCGAGAATTAGCCGTTACAATAACTAGTCACAGAGTACTGATCGACTAGTATGATATATTAGTTAACCAATGTGCATTGTAACTAGTCACAGAGTATCGACTAATATGATATATTAGTTAACCAATGTGCATTAAAAACATAGATGTACTAATCGTTAAAACATTTGACCAATATCTCAAACAATATTACTATAACTTATATCAGTTAAGCACTAACTTCTGTAGGTTGACTGATTCCCAAAAAAATATGGTTTTAATAATTTCAAATACTTTATTCAATTTACTTAATACAATTATGATTTAAATACTTTTCAAATATTTCCTAAAGAGTGTTTGAAAGATTAAGAAACTTTTTTCTTTAAAACAAAAACTTAAACACTTCTTATTAAACAAAAAGACGTATGCAATGAAGTAATATAAAATAGTTATACTTAGTGAGTTTTTTGAAATTATCAAATTGCCAAATGAAATTTCAATTAGTAATACAAAAAACAAAAAGATGAACTTAATCTTACTTTAATCTTTGTTTCATATGTCACAAATTTCATCATTTTTTTTTATAATCTTTGTCAGAACTTCATATGGAGTTGGAACTTCTCTTAACTCAATAATAAATATTATATAAGATATTAAAATAAAATTTATTTAATTAATAAATTTATGTAATTAATTTATCTATAAAATTTACTTAATAATTAGTTATTATCAATTCTAAAAGTGAAATTACATTAACAGTAATATCTAAATATTTTTTAATTTTTATTTAAAATAAATAGTAAAATTAAAAAATAAGAAAAATAAAAAAATAAGACCCAATGATTTTTACCTTTTTAATCTAAAAGAGGATGTACGTTACAACATGTCGTCAAGGAGTAATATAAATATAAAATATGATTTTTTTTGAATTCGTCTGATAGAATCAAAATATAACAGTTAAAGAAAAATTCGTAACTATCTCAAATTCGAAGTCGGTTTTATTTTAAGTGTGAACATAAAGAGTTAAAGAAACTGTATAAAGACAAAAAAAAAAAAAAGAAGAAGAAGAGCCACCAACAATATTTTGAGAGATTCCATTGTTGGAATGTTTGGCCCAATGTGCCGTCACGCATCACCGCCAGCACGTCGCCGCCGCTTATCCGGTTCTTCATTTTTGGGTTCTTTGGATTCCGCCTTCGTTATGTAACGCCGTCTTTCAGTCGTCTGCTGTAAACAAAATTTCCAAGTCGTAACCTTTTCATTTTCACTATTATTCTAATTTTTAGTCATAGTATACTGTCGTTATCCGGAGAATTTCTAATATTCTTAATGTGGAGTAGTAATAAAATCATTTTTAGATTTATTAATGGGCTCCTTTTTAACTAAATAATAAAAAATCCATTTTTATGATTTGTAATTATTAGATAAATCAGTTATTTAATTACCTTTTTATCTAGAACAAAAAAAAAAAAAACAAATGGAAGTTATGTCGGGAAATTAACGCCGTTAGAACTGAAAAAACCGCTCTATATCTAGACACTCATATGTATTGCATATATCTGTTGTCTGGTGTTATTAAAAGGCGAAATTTACCAGAAGTTCTCGCTTGTTTCTTTTTTTTTTCTTTCTTTTTCTTTTTAAGAGAGAGAGGGGAGAGAGAAGCTCGAGATCTTGTCAGATCGGACCAGAATTGTAAGAAATTCTATCTAACGCATTAAGGTGTTTCTGAGTTTGATTTGTTATGTCTTAATGTGCCTGTTGTTTTTGTGACGAGAAGCAATGTGTTGATCTGCGAACTTGTTTTGCTTCATTTTTTCCATGTGCTGGTTTTATGGTTTTGATTATCTCTTCTAAACTCCCCAAGCTTGCATTTTGGAGCTTTTTGGTTTCTGGGTTGTTTTCTTTTTGTTCTTTTTTTCCCCTTGTTCCTGGCTCGTCCTGTTCTCTTCTTGTTCATGTTTGGTTGAAAAGGTTGCCTTTTTAAAAAAATATGATTTTGAAAGGCTTAATTAGAGAGGGATCTTGGCAAGCTTTTGATTGTCTCTTTGTTTTTCGTTTCCTTTACGTCTCTTGGCTTTGAGGTTTAGTTTCTTGTTGAGTTGAAGTTGGATCATTTCTTGGGGCCAGTCTTTTTTTTTTGGCTGGCTTCTCTCTTGAGAGATTTTTCAAACTTCTTTCACCTTCTCCTTATGATTTGTAGCCTTGACCTTGGGGGTTTTGATGCATTTGTTGGATAATTGGATTTTTGGGAGTTGTTGAAGTTGATTGTGCTTCCATTTTGAGTACCATGAGGTGATTGAACTCCCTATTTCGTTCTCTCCGTCTCTCACACACACAGGTCTATTATGATTTTCCAAGCTACAATGTGAGATTTTTCCCATCTTCTTTTCAATTTTTACCTTAAATTTGTCGACTTTTTTGTTTTGGCCTTTTGCATCCTTCCTTGTCAAGGCCAAGAATTTATTTTTCTTATGTTTTCACCTTTTGATAAATACAAATTTCTTGCCCTTTCTTTTCTTATAATCTTTACTAGTTTATGTGGAGCCTGCATAGTTCTATCATGCAGTTTTATCTCATCTTGGGTTTGATAAACCTAGTCCTAACCCAATTTACAGAAAATCATGACGAGTACTTTATGTGTATCTGATGGTTGATAATACGCTTAAGCCAATCTATCTTTACTTTCAAAAATTAAATTTAGGTGAAATAAATTTCTTTTTTCTGGGAAGATTGCTTCAAGCTCAATTGTTGGTCAGGTGCACACGGTGTTTCAGTTTGTTCTGCTTCTTTTCAAGATTTATATTTATATACTTTACTCTCTCTTCCTCTCCGCCTTTCCCTTTTTCATGTGTGAAAGTATGAGAGGAAGATTTTTATGTTGCAGATTGCAGAATTCTGTATTTGTTGAAAGTTATCATATCAATTCTAATTGTAATTTGAACAGCTCGCTAATTTTAGTGAAACCTCTGTTCTTGTCGACATTGGTTATCTGCTTTTTGGTGCTTTGTTTTGACATAAGTTTGACTGCTCTCAATAGATACTCCAAGTTTTTGCAATGAAGAGGTATCCATGTAGTCTTCTGAAAATCACCACCTTTGGCAGTTTGTATTTATTTATGTCCCGGTAGACAGCCACTTCAAAGAACAAAAGACTTTTTGCAATATTAAAGCTTTTTCATTGTTGACTTGCCTGACTTTTTGCATCTTAAAAAGTAGTGTTTTTGCTATTTGAGTGTTAAAATATTCCTTTTCAGATTTAGGTTAAACTGAAATTATATCCTTTCATGCAGTTTGATGGGACAAGAACCTACAGATGCATACATGGAGAAGACGATAAATGGGGTTGTCATTAAGTCAATTTTCGTGTCACAGGATAAATCTAATGGGTCTCCAAGAGCTGTTGGAGATCAAATTCTAGCAAAGGAGTATCAGAAACATGTACGCATAGCAGAAGACATGACTCTGGAACAACCTGATCAAAAGCATGATATTTTAGGTGTCAAAAGCACAAATTTTGATGATGACATTCCTGATAATGAGAATGAGAAGCCTCAAGTTCAGAAATCAAGCAATGATAAAACTTCAGGTTTTCCTGTTCCCAAATCCGGTGGTGCTGGAAATTCACGTCCACAGCCTTTTGCTCTGGCAACTGAAAAGTCTGCTGCTACGAATAGATCAGATGCAAACAATGTGTACTCACCCATTACAACAAGGAATTCACAGGTAACTGAAATATCTGACAGTTCTATTATTTGGTTCATTCACATTCGAAACATTGATTTTCACAAATCTCTTGACTTTGTGATTGAGCTTTCTGTCTAATGTTGGAGTGATTGAAAATAGTGTTGGGTTACGAAGTTGACTGTGTTAACATTAGATTCTTATGACGAATCACCAACATGGAGGTTCATTTTGTGGTATACATTAGGAAGGATACCGGTGCTATCTGTTCTTCTGTGTTGTTTAGTTTTTTTTTTCCGTAAGGTGAAATTTTCCAATTACCATTACAAACAATTTGCTACTTTCCTTTTAATGCTGTATGCATTTGAAAATTACAAACTTTCTCATTTCTAATCTTTCTCCTTCTTTACCTTCCACTTCTAGGAGCACCATTCTACCTCATTACTCGATTTCAAGCTCTTTTACCATTTTTTGTGTGTGTTGAGGGGTTATACAGGTCCACAATTTGGACTATTTATCTGAACTTAAGTGGATGCACCTGGTTGCACGAAACTAATAGGTTTCAAAGTTGACGTTCTAGATTTGGCTCAACATAGTACTCATCCTACACAACTTGTGAAATTTTGGTTTTTTAAGGTTGTTGGTGCAAATGTAGCTGAAATATGGGTTCTTGTTTCCATTTCTCAGCCAAATTCACCTTTTACGGCAAGGAAGGTGTTACAACATGATAACAGGAAGAATTTGGTTGAAGAAGACAGTTGGTCTGTTGCATCCTCGTATCCTCTACTTAACTTGGCAATTCATGTGTTCATTCTACGAGTGTGTTTTTTGGCCAAGAGAAGGGATTAAACTTATGCTCTGTTATGTTTTGCTATAATTACTGGGTCTTGATCTTGGCCAAGAGAAGGGATTAAACTTATGCTCTGTTATGTTTTGCTATAATTACTGGGTCTTGATCCTTAGCCTTGTTTAGAACTGCTGCATCTGTGCGAACAGTTAAATCTGTAACCATTGGAACAGCTCCCACTTTTAAATCCGCTGATCGTGCAGAGAAGCGGAAAGAGGTTTCTTCTTACTCATGACTCACGCGCCTTGATCTCTCATTTTATGCATTGGATTTTCTAATTATATTCACTTCTATGGTCTAGTTCTACTCAAAACTGGAAGAAAAACACCGAGCTTTGGAGGCAGAGCGAACCCAGGCTGACGCAAGGAGCAAGGTTGATACTTACTTGAGTAACTTGTATATATCCTGCATTTCAATTTTCCATGCACCTCATTCTCATAAGTGCGGCATCATATTTCTGTGTCTTCTTTAGTGGAAGAGATAAAAAGGGTAGGCATCGGGCTAGGTCTACTGATTAACCTTAATGTCCATGAATCTTCTCTTTGTTTTAGGAGGAACAAGAGGCAGCTATCAAGCAGCTGAGAAAGAACATGGCATATAAAGCAAATCCAGTTCCTAGTTTCTACTACGAGGCGCCTCCTCCCAAGGCTGAACTTAAGAAGGTATCTCACACCCCTTTTCCAGTCAGTCCTTGACCTTTTTCCAGTATTTTATGCATATAAACCTCCATTTTCCATCAGCAGGAACTAGGATTTAGTCTATGAATTTATAACAGGAAATTTGATTCAGTTGCAATTTGAAAAGAAAATAGTTTCTGTGTTTTTGAAGCATTGGTACTGGCCAGCTTTTTTGTGTTTTACTAATGTTTATCAACCTAAAAAAAAAAAAGCAAAAGAGAATGACTGCCAGCCCATCGCTACCATTTGGTTTACAGCTTGACACTGGAAACACGACCTTCTCCTTGAACAAAATAGTGAAGTAGATAACAACTCAAAAGGTCTCCACTTCACTTTAGTGTCTGTTGTTACTATCTTGGAACTGATTAAAAAATATAGTTGTATTTCTTTGACTTAATTGGGGGCCGCGGAAGTGCAGTGCACCTATTTCATTACGATCTTCTGAAATGATATTGTTTTACTTTATTATGTTGCAGCTTCCATTGACTAGACCAAAGTCACCAAAACTAAACCGTAGAAAGAGCTGCAGTGATGCAATCCAAACATGTGAAGAGGAAGTGGGGAAACATTGTGCCAGGCATCGCCACAGCATTGGTGGCCAGAAAGGAGGTTCATCTACACCAAACTCTGCCAAAAGTAAGTTTCAGATTAAGGCACAGGCGACAAATGGCAAGGTTAAGGGCAATCTCCGATCTAAGAAGGAGGTTATTACGGCAACGGCAGCTCCTGACAAGATCACAGAGCCAACAAATGCAGACGTCACTATTTAGTCATCAACAGCTTGTTTTCACAGACACTTAAAGATGGGGAAAATCTAATGTTCCCACACTTGTGATATTGGATGTTTCTGAGAGGGACAAAGCGAACTTTTCGGCTGCTGATGACTTCTTCATGTGATTTGTGTTAACGTGAATTGTAGTATATCTTTTGTAAGTTGTCCCAGTACATATCATGCTGTATAAGAAGAGCTTCTGATTCTAGTATGGACCAAATCTGTTTCAAACATCTTTTACGCCCCTTCTATTACCTTTGGCAAGGATTTTGTTTAGCTATTGTAAGTTGCACATTGTCCATGACTTGAATGACTGCTTACCACCCCTACTGTGGCTTAACAAGTGCCATTTTCGTAACAGATCTTACGCGTCGCTGCTTCTCTCTCGCTTTAGAATGAACACACACACACACATATGTGAAGACGGTGTCCTTGTATTAGAAACAATATCAAAGTTTTCTGGGTATATTTGTTTGAAAGTTTTTAACCGTATCAAAGAAGAATCAAACGGAATATATAGCTGAAGCTAGAAGAAATGCTGTCACATACGTAGAAGTCTGACATTTTGTTAAGGGCTTGGGAACATAAAGGGTTTTGTCTCTAACTGGTTTTGTGTTTCCACATCTCTTTATCATCATCGGTTCCACCGTGTCTTTCCAACTCCAAACCATGACCTCCTTTCTTCTTCACTCTGTCACATCCTTCTCTACTCTCGCGCTTCACCAGCCCCTCAAAACCTCCATTAAACCCTCTACTTCAAGTGTTTCATCACCCAAAATCTTGAACACAGCTTGCAATTCCAAGACTGACAAGAGAAGAGCCCCCATGGACAGTCCAAAACCCAAATCCAAAAGCAAAAAATCATCGTATGGGACCTCTAGAAGGTCAATTCTGAAGAAAACTTTCAACCAAGAGCAGGTTGTTTTCACTGCACCAGTCTTGAATGACCCTCATGTGGGAATAATAGGAGGCGGCATGGCGGGTCTTGTCTGTGCTTTGACTCTGGAAAAGAGAGGCGTCAAGTCCACAGTTTTCGACACGGTTGGTCAGTTTGAGGGCTTGTTACTTTATGTCTGTTTGTTGGACAACATGTAGATATGCTGTTAAGAATTGTTAATGTAGTTAAAGAATTCTCGAATTCTTACAGTGACTGTGGTTTCGAAGACATATCTATTTCATTCGAAGAACATATTGGCAGGATGTGAATGGTGGTAGAAGAGTAGGTCAAACTCTTTTCTCAGAGAATCCATTGATCAATATATAACTTTCTAATCTGCATGCTGTTGATCCCATAAATTAAGTATTTCAATATTGATAATAGGAATTTCTCCGGTATGCATTTGCAGAAATGGAAACTGAATGCTCTCTCTTGCATTTATTCCTAACTGAGCGTGGATAGTTAGGGAAAACAAAGGGCAATAACTGAAATGGGTCATTTTGCTGGTAGCACTAAAAATGTGTTTCTGCAATTTCTTCAGTTGTCTGCATCATCTTTTGAAGATAAACATTTCACTTTGGTGCTCTGTAGTTTGAAATAGAAACTGTTGGGGAGTTTTCTCAATAGGGTTTTGCTACTCTAGGGAAATCATGGTTTGGGAGGCAGAATGGGCACCAGAGTAATCGATCCTCAGCCTCTAGTATTTGATCACGCGGCTCAGTTCTTTACTGTAAGTGATCCTCAGTTTGCCGAGTTGGCGAATAGATGGGTGGAGAAAGGTCTAATCCAACAATGGGAAGGCACAATTGGCAAGCTTGAAATGGGTGGTCTATTTACTCCATTTCCCACGTCACCTCCGAGGTATATTGGTGTTAATGGAATGCGCTCTCTTGCTGACTCAGTATTATCCCTGGTGATCAATCAAATTCAGTCTGCCGTTTATTTTGATAAAATGATACATAAACAGATGCTTGATTGATTGATTGATTGTAATCTGCAGAGTCCCCAGGTTAATGTGGTCAGACCTTGCTGGATAAGTGAAGTTGAAGCCTTTAATGGTTTGTGGCATCTGAGTGAGAACAGAAAACCTCGTGGACGGTTTGATGTCATTGTTATTGCACATAATGGTAATAAAATAAAATAAAATAAAATCTTTATTAATATCTTGTTGTGGCATCTGGGGTCATACTACTAAGTACTAACTTGTTTGTTAAATATGAAAGGGAAGTGTGCAAATAGATTGCTTGCTTCTTCGGGTCTGCCTGTAATTGCAAGACAAATGAAGGTAAACACTTGGAGGAGGTGTGTACATTTCTTGATTTGTGGTCTTGTGGGGCTCATGATTTGTTTTGTTGTTGATTTGGTCCAGAAACTGGAGTTGAGCTCAATATGGGCACTTCTTGCAGCATTTGAAGACCCTCTGCCTCTACCAATCCCAAGTGGAGGAAATGGGTTTGAAGGAGCATTGGTTGAAGGGGTTGATTCAGTATCATGGATGGCAAATAATACTGCTAAACTACAACTCAAACACGGTCCACATTGTTGGACTTTCTTCAGCACTGCAGCCTATGGGAAAAGAAACAAAGTTCCGCAAGTAAATTAATATACTTAATATTCATTCATTTATATTAACAAAAATAAATAAATGAAATTTTGATATGTGTAAACCAGGAAAATATACCCACGGCAACAGCGGAAAAGGTGAAAATGAGTATGCTTGAGGGGGTGGAAGCTGCATTAGGACTTAGCAGAGGCTCACTTGAGAAGCCATTTTATAGTCGAGTGCAGCTATGGTATTATCAACTTATTATTTTCTTTCAATTCACTGACTGACTATTAATAATAAACATAAATAGGGGTGCAGCTCTACCAACCAATACGCCAGGAGTACCATGTATCTTTGACGATAAAGGAAGAGCTGGTGTATGCGGTGATTGGCTATTGGGTTCTAACATGGAATCTGCTGCTTTGAGTGGCATGGCTCTTGCTAATCACGTACGTATGTATATACAGTATTGTTATTATTTGAATTGAACTGAGCTCTATTGTCATTTGGGTGCTGCTGCCAACAGATTGCAGATTACCTGCTACAGAGTCAAAGGGGCGTCAGGGAAGATTTTGGTGTAGGCTTAGACGCCCAGTTCCTACCTCTACAAGCCCATGATTCTATTGGACAATTTATACTTCAGTAGAAGATAAGACCACATCCACGCGTTGTTGGATTTGGACTTTTCTTACTTGTTATCAGATTTTGCAAGACAAGGCTCCTCAATTTAAAATTTTAACAACATTTTTTTCACCAAAACAAAATAATACTAAACATGAGCGTTTTACACTAGCAGTTCTTTTCCCACATTACCCTCGCTTAACCAACTAATTTACAATGGTCTACCACCTTTCCACAATTCCCAACACACACGTTCACTTCTTCGTCGACCGTTTCTTTGCAGTCGTCTTCTTCGCCGCGGACGCCGACTTGACTGTCTTTACCTTCTTCGCACTCTTCACCAGTGCCGCTGCCTTCTTAGGCTTCGCCGCCTTCTTCCCCGGCGAACTCTTGATAGCCGTTTTCGCCACTTTCGCCGTCTTAGCCACCGTTTTCGGCTTCCGCCTCACCGGTCCATTCGCCTTTGGTTTCGCCGCCGGTTTCACTTTCGCCACCTTCTTCGGCTTCGCCGCTGCAGCAACCTTTGCTTTCGGCTTAGGCTTCGCAGCAACTTTGGCGGTGGTAGCGGTAGCAGTAGTCTTGGGCTTGGGCTTTGAATCGGCTGGCGATATCTTAGCTAGTTTGAACGAGTTCTTGACTTTCACCAGTTTACCAGAAGCAACCAGGCGCTTCAACTGAACCAACAGGAGCTTCCTGAAATTGGCAGGCAGCTGCTTGTGTTTCCCTTCAATGAACTTGGTTATCGCATGCTGGCTCGATCCTGTTTTTTCCTTCAACGTCACGATCGCAACGCTTATCATCTGCAAGCAAAAATCAGCAATTAAATGTTGTCGGGAAGACCTAGAAACGAATTTGGCGATGAGACTGAATTAAGTACCTCGTAGAAAGACGGATAAGAACGAGCAGGTTTTGGCTTTTTCGCGCCGGCGGCCGGCTTCTTGGCCTTGGTAGCGGATTTCGCGACATTCTTCTTCTTCATGGTCGTCGTCGTCGCCGCAGCTTGAGTTGCCGTTACTTCGGTGGCTATTACAGTCTCCGCCATTGAGTTGACTCAGGACGTTCTCGAAGTTACGCAAGAGAGATAGATAATCTTCTGGAGAATATAGGATTAACAGAAGGAGAGAGATGGGTTTTAAATAAATGTAAGTGGTAGGTTGTGATTGGTCAAGAGGGATGTTACACGGATCGAGAGAGATTGGAAGTTTTAAATGAGAGCCGTTGGATTAGACATGTATCTATGGTTTAAAACTCGTGATTGCCAGACGTGTTGGATTGGGAATTCGCCAAAAGGGTTTGGTGTAGGGAAGTTTTGGGTGTGTTTTTCAGTTAACTTTGAATGAGTATAATTTGGGTTGTAGATCATGAATGTCAATGAAATTTAAAGGGATTGGAGTTTAGCACTTAAGCTTTCCAAAAAGTGTCTACCTGAATTAAATGGTTGAGGGAATTATGAGAATTTCTGATTTGAACTTGGATTGCTCAAAAATAAGGTTTTTCATGATCATGTTAAGGTCTTCCGTCTTTTTGGAGAAGTTCTTGAATTGAGTCTGGGATTTTCTCGATTCTATGTGATTCTTACTTTGTGTAAGATTCCATGGCATCAAAAATCAAGAAATTTAGATGAGGACTGGGTCTTCAAATGTTGATTCAAAAGTGACTTAAGTTGAACACTTATATGAAGTTCAATAATTTCTAGCAATTCAACTTAAACTTTCTTTAAGAATTTGGTGAGTCCTGCATCTTACAAATGCACATGGTGAAGTTAAAAGGAACACATTTGAAATGAAATTAAGATTTGCAAAGCAAGAATATGATAGCTAGTAATATAAGAAATGCAGACAAATTTTTGTGCTTTTAAAGCATTGATATAGCCGATCAACCATACCTATCCCCATCTCCATTTTTACTGTTGCTCAAATAACAATGAAATAAGGATGGATGTTCAGCGTTGTGTCAGGCAATTTGAAACAAGGACGGATGTTCCTAATGCAATCTGAAATAAGGATGGATCTTTAATGTTATGTTAGGCAACTTACAAATCTGAAATAGATGGGGTTTTGCATACTTTCTCGTAAAGAAAAAGCAGTTATCTACTTAATATGACTTGATACACCCTAAAGAGCAAGGTTAACAACATGCTCCCATAGAGATTGTAAGAGTAAAACAAGCTCCTTCTTTCTATTTGAATTTCCAAAAAATTAGGTTTATTAGGTACCCTTTTAAATTAGATTGTATAATTAACTTTCTTCACCTTTAAAGCTTTTTCATGGTACTTGCCCCTTGAGAGAAGATTATTGGTGCAAGTGTGGAGTGTGTATCCAATTGTTACCAAAGTTTTTTCTATTTAAATCTCACTCATAATTCAAGTTAGTGCACTATTATTAATGATAAATAAATTGTCAATTCTACAAAAAAGCAATATGGACTAGACAAATCAAACATACTACTAACTAGTTTAAGAGTAATAAATAAGAAATTGATTTTTTTGGATATTGTATAAAATTGTTGTTTAAGAAGGATAGAAGGATTTATAATATAATATAGTGAAATATTGTTTGAATGAAGGGTTTATAATATAATATAGTGTAAAATTGTTTATCATTTTATATTCTATCCTAAACCTTCCAAGTTGGAAGTTTTTTATTTTTACTGCTTAGGATATAATGAAATGTAATATGAAACATCATCTTCTGTCCCATTAAATTATAAACCTTCCTCCTAAATGATGAAATAATATTACATTTCATTCCATTTCATTCTATTAATAAGCTCCTAATCAAACATAGCCTAAGGGAATTACTAATAGGATGATTGATCAAAAGAGTATAAGAAAGATAAGTACGTTTAAAATAATATCTTTCCTAATAGTATTTTTGACTTCTTAATTTACTTGATTTAGATGAGATATATTGTCTAGACTGATATAATTTTCTAATCAATAAAGCTGCACTTCCTCAAACTATAGTCCTTTACATTGTCTTTGGTTAACATATATCTCTAATGTTGTTAATACTTATTTAAATGCATTAATATCTATAGGATCTCATGGAAAAGTTTTACCCTAATATCAGGAAGATTATGAGCACCTTATTTACCCTTTTTACATCAGTCATTATTCGTATGGCAAACAAGCTCTTTCGAGTTGTTTATAAGTGAATTTAAATCAGATTTAGACGTTGTTATGAATAAATTAACATTAAGATTGATAAAGTTGGCTCTTAGAAATATATCTCAATAGGAGGTCATCTGGATATGGCCTGGTCCTCAGTGAATTCGAGCCTTCCTCTAGCTTTTGGCTAAAAGGAAATTATTAACGAACCATCAGCGGGTTAAATGCCACTTTACTATTGGCAGCAGTTGCCACTTTGTGGGCAGGAGGAGACTACTTTACATGCACTTCGGGACTGCCCCCGAGTGACCTCCATATGGCATCAATTCCCTCCTAACCTTCTCGTTAGGGATTTTTTCCATCTTAATGAGGAGAGATGGATTGGACAAAACCTCGGTCAGCACCTCCAGTTCAATCAATTTGGCTGGGCTCTCATCTTTGGAGTTGCCTGCTGGTTTATTTGGAAGTGGAGGAATGCGAGCATCTTCGACCCTAACTTTATTTGGTTGCTCGAAGGAGTTGGCCTTGTCATGGATTATAACACTTGGATTTTCAAGGCTCATTCGATAGCTAACTGTGTTTTTCAGGCCCAGAGTCTACCACTGGGTACACTGGGTAGAGTCTACCACTGGGTACACTAGTGAGCTGGGCTAAACCTCATGAGCGATGGGTCAAACTAAATATGGATGGCATTGCCAACATTGGATCCCTCCGGACCGTTGCTGGAGGACTTTTGCGAAATAGCCTCGGCCTTTGGTATAGAGGCTTTCTTTATCATATTGGTCGGGGTACACCACTGGAGGCAGAATTATGGGGGGTCCACTCTGGGCTCAGTTTGGCGTGGGATAACGGCTATCAACAAGTGGTTGTTGAAGTGGACTCGCTGGAGGTACTCAACATCCTCTCCCTTTCCACTGACAATCTGACTGACATCTCTCTTTTGTTGATAGATATCCAAGGGTTGCTCCATCGCCCGTGGGAGGTCCATTTTCAACATATCCATCGCGAGGGTAACTAGTGTGCTGATCAACTAGCCTCATTAGCAGCTGCCTCCAGGCCAGGCCTTCAGTACTTACGGGATCCGCCGTCAATTATTTGCGGAGCCTTACTCCATGATTCGTCTAGAGTGCGCCACCCTCACAGCCTGCGCTCCAGCATACCCGGAACTGAGCATTTGTCTTAGATTTTTAATGTTTTCGCTTCCCTTTTATAAAAAAAATATTTAATTAGTTCATACAAAAATAAACACTAGGGACTTTTCTGTTTAAATATAAAAAGGAAAATTAGCCACTAAACATAATAAAAAAAGATCTAAAAATAAAGGAAAAGGGTGTACCCCCTAATTTTTTTAAAAAAATATAAGTTATTTTCTACCATTACCTATGATATCACATTACATCTTAACATCTTAAAAATAGTACTAGTAGCACCCTAAACCTTAACTAAGCTAAGGTTTTAGCAGCTTTTAGTATATGAGTCATAAATTTAGGCTTACATTATGTCACAACCACATTTTATCATCCTAATCGTATTCTTAGATCTTGATCTTGAGATTTTAAAATCTTTTTTATATATTCTTTTAATTTCTATGTGTATTAAATTACTAAGGTAATGTTGAAGATTTAGAAGACGAATGGAATAATACCCTCTAGAATCTCCTATTCTCCTCATAGGCAATTTGTACCTACTAGGCATTAATGTGATATTAAAATTGATTTCTTTAATCACCTTAACATTTCATAAAAGGTTTAAATAAGCCTATACAATTATTCTGTTACCAATTTTAGTATGCATCGAGTACTATTTTAACAATATTAAGGTGCAAAGTGATATCAGAGATAATGAATGGGACTTAATTAGGCTTTTTGTAAAATGTTGAGGCGTAAATTGTACCTTTAGCCAAAAACAAATGATAAGTTATAATATAAACAATTCTAAATGAACTCCTGATATTTAATAACAAATTGATTCGTTAAAACAAATATATGATCTTGATTCTATAATTAAAAAATGCAAATTGAAGTCTAACTTTTAAAGGGTTAAAAAGGTCGTTTGACATCTAACACTAACTTTTAGAGAGAAGAAAATGTATCTATAAGGTATAGCTTCCCAAAAAAGGCTAAAGTATCTTTCTTTATATACATTTTTACATTGCCTCAAACATGGTCTATTCCACGATCATGGCCTAGAAGCCTTCACAGCTTCCTCTCAAAGATAAACACAGTCTCTTGATCGTGTCTTTGAACTGTGGATCTTACTGTTTATACTTAAATATATGACCTCTTAGCATGGTCGTGTATCTGAACTATGGATCTTATTTCTTCCATCATAGTTGCACACAGTCTCCCGTACACTCATGGGATTTCCTATGCTTACTTTACTAAGCCAAGGACTAGCACACAAGCAAGAGTTAAATTGTGATCCTCCAAAAATTATAACTTCAACTTGATTTTACTTCCAATGACCTCTAATTCTTGTCTATTTTAATGTTATGGTTTGAATTGCAAAATAACCTAAAAAGATATTAAAAACTAAGTAATTTTATCATTAAAACTAAACAAAATATTTAAGAAAATATATGCAAAATTTAAGCATATAAATTATCCATATGCTTTCATATCTCTAATTTTTTGAGGTTTTAATTTTAGGAAAAAAGAAATTTATGCTGACAATTAAATTTTATATATTAAGAACCGAATTTACTTCATGTTTAAAAGGGTAATTACATGTAAAGTGTTAGAATGAGTGACAAGTACCATGAGTACAAATGATACATATAAAAGCATGAACATCAATGAGTGAATATTATATAACTCTATTATTCTAATACAAGACTAAAGCAAGTAAACCTATCTATAATACTAGTGAAATGGTAGTAGGGCTAATCTTGGCTACAAGTATTGAGTCTATTCATCATATTATTATCTAATTAATAATAAAATAGGTTGGTTTGATTCATTTTTAAATACAAACTAAACTAAATACCATTTATCTTTTTTATTAACCACTCTCATATGCACTAAGTTCTTTGAAACGTCATAAAAGGTCATCCTAATATCAAAGAGGTCACTTAATTCTATTTTATATCTCTTATTAATATTTAATGCATGTGTTATAGATAATCTTCATATAAGTTCAACTACGTCTATAAGTAGATTATAACATATCTAAGCTCTCATATATGGAAACTAAGATTAACACATACAAATATTAAGGATGGAAACCTTTATTGAAAATTAAATCAAAGCATACAAGAATTCATTAAGGTTCTATCCAATCTAGATATAAAAGTTGTTAGCCTAAAATAATTCTTAAAATAGTGAAAACAATAGTCGAAGGAAAAAATTATACTAAGGTATCCCATAATGGATATTGGTCGGGTCGGCTATATTTGGGCCCGAGTCCAATAACGCAGGCCGATCGGTCGGTCTCGCCCCATTGATTAACTTGGGCCTGATCCACACATCCATGGCCCAACTGTAGAGGAATGTCTCCCATGCAAGTACGTAAAGAAACGTAAAGAGCTGAAACCTAGCCAAAAAATCATATATAAGGTATTATTCTCC
>JANZLD010000003.1:51128859-51144348 GCA_026413575.1 Erythroxylum carthagenense
AAAATCATAAGTGTCATGCCCAATTTGCCCTTATACATATTCTTATAACTTTAATACTTCAATTCAGAAATTGAAAAATCTTAGGGGCCGAATTGAAATTCGATTCCTTCAGATAACTTGCAATTTCATATCTCTAGTTTATTTTGCAACATGAATCATATCAATCGGATCTCCACAGATCACGAATTTACCAAAATACCTAAGCATGTTCGGAAAAATGTCCAACTCAAATTCTTTAATCAATCCTCTCACTCTGATTCAATCAATCAATCTTTTTCAGATAAATCTCAAAAATCCACAATTTTCATAGATAGGTAAAGGAATGTCTTAGGAATCCAACGCTTTAAAAATTAGTCAATCGGATGTCAGACGGAAAAGTTAGAAGCAAAAGAACGAGCAAGGGTCGGATTAGAGAAAAAGTCCCAAAAATCACCAAATACATAACTTATGACTCAAGAGTCCAAAATTCACAAACTTGGTATCAAAAGAAAGCTAAAAGGAAGTTCTACAACTTCCATGAAAAATGCAAGGATCAATTTAGTCTCTAAGGGAGGTAATTGAAAACTTCAAATTAATGCTGGAGAACAAGATTTCGCCACGACGAAATCAGAAGCTCGCCGCGAAGAAAATTGTGGAGCTAGCCGCGGCGAACATGCCCTGAAAAATATACAAAAATTGACATATGTTCATCAATGCAAATATCAAAACCCAATCTTCAACTTTCATGAAGAACTTAAAGGCAAATTCAAAGTCTAACTAGGTCAATTTTCCAGTCAAAGATTCTGCCAAATAATTGGTCATCCTATACTACATCCAGACTTCAAAATTTCATATCTTCTAATTTTCATAATCAGAAAGAACATATTATACCTCATTGTAAATCTATAAACTTCCTCTACGACTTTCATGTAGATCACTTAACTCAATTCAAACTACATCAGTCTAGAATTTTTCCTCAAAACACAGTACACACAATTGTACACTTATGAACATTTCCAAAACAAAGCATAATAACCTTAACTTCGAATGGTCATCACTTTCAATACCGATATCGAAAAATATCAAACTTTAAAGAAACAGAAAGCTTTCAACATATTCTACAAGTTTCATGAAGATCATTTCCTCAAATTGTGTCTAAATTAAAAAGTCAACTCTCGAGTCAAACTTTCTATCACTATTTATCCCCAAAAGTCAAACTTTCTTAATTCTTTAAATTCTCACATTTTTTCTCTTTATTTCTTGATTTTCAACTTCCACTTCAATCCACTAATTCACGTTAACTTTCATAACCATACAAATCTACTCAAATCTCAGAGTCCTCAAAAACCTAACATAAATCTCTTTCACATCAATTTCCTTTAACTCAAAAACCATTTTAGGCCAAAATTAATCATAAACATCAATAACAAAAGCATACACATGTATATTCTCTCATCATCAACAACTTGCTAAATTCACCTATCTTAATCTCACATAGCAATTCACATTCTTGAATTTTCTTTTTCTTTGCACTAGAATAATTCACTACCAAATCCTCATTTAATGCCAATTTATACTTCTAAATTTTCAAGGAAAGTTCGGGGTCCAACATTCTCACTCTCTTCTCTATCACCTTTTCTTATAATTTCATGGTGTAACTAAGTAGTTTTATCCCTCTATAGTTGTTACATCTTTAGATGTCTCCTTTGTTTTTGTATAGAGGAATAACATACAAAGTCTCCATTTATTTGGCATTTTGGAGGACTTGAGAATCACATTAAAAAGCATGGCTAGTCAAGTAAGACCCTCCTTGCTTAGGTTCTTTCACACCTCTATGGGTATCTCAACAGGCCCTATTGCCCTTCCACTCTTAATCTCCCCCAAAGCTCTTTTAATTTCTTCCGTTATGATTTGCCAACAATACGTAAAGTATGCTACCTCTCAGATGTGTTAAAATCACCTAAAGATATGTTATCCTTAATGCCTTTATTAAAAATGATATAAAAGTATCTCTGCTATCTTTTCTTGATGTCATTTGTATCCATGAGCACCTGCCCTAATTCATCTTTTATACATCGAACTTGATCCAAGTCTCTAACATTTTGTTCCCTAGCTCTCACCAAATTAAATATTTCCTTTTATCCATCTTTAGTTTCCAATCATTCATATAATTTCTTATAAGCTTTGGTTTTGGCTTCTGAGACTATCTTCTTTGCCCCTTTCTTTGGCAATTTATAACTTTCTCTATTAATTATCCTCTCTACCTCCATGATATTAGCCAATAGAACTTTATATGTAACCTTCTTGATGTTAACCTTTTCTTGTACATCATCATTCTACCACCAAGACTCCATTTTACTACCCTTTAGCCCATTAGAAACATCCAAGATCTCTTTAGCTATATTCTTTTGAAGAGTTACTACTCTCGCTCACATTTGGTTAACATCTCCTTCCAATTCCCATTCTTCTTCATATGTTACTCTGTCTCTAAGTTGTTCCATCATATCCTCTTTTAGATTCCATCATCTGACTCTAGTATACCTCTGAGGATTTCTTTTCTTTCTCAAACCCTTAATTATAAGATCCATAACCTATAATATATGCTAAGTTGACACACAAACATTAGGTATCACCTTACAATCTTTGTACTAAGTTGATCACTCCATTTTATAAGGAAGTAGTCAATTTGAGTTTTCACAGTTTTGCTCATAAAAGTCACTAGGTTCTCCTCGTTTTTCTTAAAAAACAAGTTAGCTACCACCAACTCAAATATTACTGTGAAGTTAAACAATGCAATCCCATTATCATTCCTATCTTTGTACCCAAAATTGTCATAAGGCCATCAAATATTTGTTTGAGACCACCTCTATATGACCATTAAATTCTCCTTCTAGAGTAACTTTCTCATAAGAGGGAATTTGTTGAATCACCTTATCTTGCTCTTCCCATAATTAGCACTTAAGTTGTTCCTCCAGCCTTAATTAGGGCGTATAAGCACTTACCACGTTAAAAACAACACCTTTCACCATAATCTTTGCAAACATAATCCTATCATTAGTCCTCTTTACCCTTATAACATGATTTATGAGTTCCTTGAAAACTAAGATACCTACCCTATTTCATTGCCTCGAACCCTTTGAATACCAAATATTGAACCCATTGATCTTTGTCCCTTTAGCCCCCGTCCACTTTGTCTCCTAAATGTATGCTATATGAATCTTATATTTGTCTAAAATCTCCACTAATTCCAACGATTTCAGTATAAGGGTCTTGATTTTCTAAGAATCCATCCACAATTTGTCAACCTCTTCTCTTCTCCTAGACTCAAAACTCACCAAAGGACTAACCCTTGCTCTATCATCAAAATTCAAAGCCACCCCTCCTACCCTAATTCTCAACACAAGTTATAGAAGATAAGCACAATAAGTCCCTAATTGACTTTAAGATTACTTAATTTTCTAAATAATACCAAATTGATTAAGAAAATCACAAAAATTAGATTATTAAGGCAAATATCTAGGTAAGCAACTTGTTCTCACTATGATGTCAATCAAGCAATATTCCTTTAAAACAAGTCTAAAGTTTCTTAATATTTGTAAAAATTGTATTTCTATTACTCCTTTTTTGGAAATTAAAAACTAAAACATATATAATACCACTAAATTATCAAGGCATTAAACTATCTCTTATAAAAAGCAATGACACAAAGAGGACGTTGATACTATTTAGATATGATAGCCATGATTAGTATTTGAAAAAAAAGAGAACTGTTGAAGTGTTAACAAGACATTAGGAATTAGTAAATAAACAGGTGAGGTATTGCAATGTGATAAAAAAATGGAAATGAAACTTGTTTGTCACAAAGGTGATTAAATTGAGATTTAACTAGAAAAAAAGTAAAGTTAGCCTCTTTGTTAAATGGAAAAAGCTAGGTACATAGGAAATTGAAATCCTTAATTCAAAGTACAAATAGCATCAAAAGAAGTATATGGCCAAGCCACTAGTTGTTGATTATTAAAAAAATAAACCAAATGCAAGAAGCAAAGAACATAAAGATTAAAAACAAATGTTTGAATTAAAAGAAAACTCAAAAATAAAAAGCATCAGAGTAGCCAAAGAAGAGAAGAGAACACACACCTCGAGAAAAGGCCAAATAGAAGAATGAAGATGGAAGTAAAATATAAGCACATATATTGCAACCCAAATTTAGAGGAAATATATAGCAAGCAAGCAAAGCTAAAGAAAATGGAAAATGGGAAGTGAAAAGATTAACCTTGAAGGTCTTCTCAAGAATTGTAATATTAGATTTATAAAGCAAGCAAAGGTCAGAGGCTAGATTAAATATATACTTGTTAAACTTACTTGGTAACCAAAAATAATTTTTATCACTAAAAATAGGAGAAAACACATATATCTTGAAGGAGAGGTTTTAAAAACTATAATCCTTAAACCCTTGCACTTAGCCATAATAAAATAAATGAATCCATTGAAACCAAAATGTTTAAAAACAACAAAAACTGATGAGGAAAACAGAGGGAAAAAAAACAAAAAACAAAATCCAAGCAAAGAAAGAAATATACTACAACCAAATAAAATGAATGTACAATAATATAAGTAAGTAAATCGAAGTGGGAAGATGTCAAAAGCTATTTTTACACGTATTCCATGGATGGTAAAGGAAGAGAAAAGTGGGCATTGCGTGATCTTATGAAAAAGGATAAGACATAAAGACCAATTAAATCAATATAATATAAATGGAAAATATAGCAAAATACTAAGAAAAAATATATGCATTTTTCATACATATCATGTAATTATAATCTTAAAGTAGGAATCAAATATAACATTCTTATATCTTTTCATTTTTAAAAAATGACTCACCTTACCATTCTTATATCTTTTCCTTTTTAAAACTACCTCACCTACATTCAAAAATAGAAAGGAAAATATAATGAAAGAGATAGAATGTGGGAAAATAAATATGTAATCATGTGATTATAGACCTCATATCACATTTACTCTACAATTCAAAATAAAAATGATGATAATTCCCTAAAAACACAAAACCTAAGGACTGACTATGCTTGGCCCTCGAAATCACTACTAGAATCCTTATAGTTATTATTAACATACGAATCATATTTTAAATGAAGGGACTAATGATGATATAGTTTGGATGTAATGGAGTCACCATCTTTGTAATCAGAGTGAAGATAAGAAAACTCACAGGAGAAGGAATTATACAGTCCTAAGTTGAGAATAAAGAAGTTTGATGGTCGATTATAGATTAGAGAAGGTGTTAGACACCGATCGTATTATTTGAACTTTAAAATTTGTAAGCCCTCAAATACTATAAGTGCGCGGGTGGCAATTGTAATATAAGAGTTGTCGATCCCACGAGAAAGGGGACTAATATAATCCTAAAATGTAAGGCTAAAAAGATATGAAACTCAAAATAAACAATGCAACGGAAAGCAATCACGAGAATGGAATTCAACCACTTAAATTAGAAGTTAAACACGAAAGTATTAATAAGTGAGCAATATGCAATCACAATAGAAATCAACCTAAGGAATTTTCTATTTTATGAGAAATGAGATTTTACTTATCATTAATGCTAACCTAGTTGATTATATGTTAATGGAGTGTCGGTTCTAGATTATCCTAGGGCTGATTACTCTCTCTTGAGTTATAATCATTAAACACTAAATTATAAACCTTAATCAGATTATGAAATTTGCAATCTCTCAATTTTACAAATTATCAAAAACCCTAATTAGATCTGAAGCACTATAATAAACTATCGGAACATCATATGGGATCTCTCTCCGCATAATTACCAATATGATTTGTCATGGTTTCTATTAAATCGCCTAACTCTCATTAATCTAATTTAATCATTTTTCATTCGGTTCATCCTCTCAGTTTATTACCCAATTATGCAAGAATGTAATTAAATCACGATATTCATCCAATAAACACAATCGACCAAATTATCATTAAATAAAAATAAATATTGAAGAAGAGTTTAGAACATCATCAATATTCCAAATCCTATCATCATGCTACCCATCTTAATTTTATACATAAATAAAATCGAAACGAAAAGGAAATACAACTTAGAATAGACAATGGAAGGCAATGACATCGTAAAACCTCCTGATCTAGGAAGCACATCGAGTCAGCTTCGTCTTCGTCTTCCTTATTCTTTGTTCTCTCTCTCAGTAGTCTCCCTTTAGGGTTTTAAGTGTCATTGCACCAAAAGCTCCCTTCTTTCTTCTCTTGTTGTTCTTTAAATAGTCCCTTATATTTTGGGTAACCTTAGGGCTTTTTGGGGGTCCGAAAGATCCAAAAAGTCCCTCGAAATGTTAAGTTCGTAAGTGTCTATGCGTCTATTCGGTGTAGGCCATGACTGTTGAACTACTTATTGTTATGAGGAATATACTTTTCTTTTCCCGTTGCTTGCATTACTAGGGCCATCGCCTCCACACATTCTTCTTAGTTTATGCGATTAACTTATGTTGTTCCTTACCTGTGATTATAACGTAAGCCTTGTTGAATGATGGCAAAGGATCCATGTTGAGAATTTGGGAATTATTGTCCAAAATACTGCATTATCTAAGCCTATTAGAAATTGATGAAGCTTTTCCTTCTCTTGTTCTTTAATAAATTCATGCACCCTATTGCATGTACAAATGAGGGTCTTGGAATATGTGTAATACACTATTATATATATACATTATTATTAGAGGGAGAAGATCTTGGGTTTGAGTTCATGAAGGTATGCTTCGTCTTTGATTGAGAATTATTCTTTCAAGTCATCTTAGATTGCTTTTATGGTCTCCACGTTATATATGACACACATCTTAATTTTGCATTTTTGCACGTCTACCACTTGTATTATTAAACTGCCTTTCAAGAAACTCAACTTTTTCTATTTTCAAATAATTGACTCTGGCCTTCTGTTACCATATTTTTCTCTATTGACTAAACATGATGTGATATTTGTTCTTAGAATATTTTATAGAGTAATGAAGGGATCTATTGCCTTGTTTGGTTGACCCATCTCACTCATCTGCCAAAAGTTATGCAAGGATATCCCTTTTCTGAGGATTATACCTACTCTGAGACCATAAAAGAAATTAAAGAAAAATCTATTCTCATTCTCAATAGGAAAAAGTAATTACATGAGTAAATAGAGTAAGCAACTTGCCAATCCTAATAATTCTACTTAAGGTAAAATTATGTACTAGATATATATTTATCTCAAAATAAATATAAAAATATTTACTTTCCAATACAACTACTAATTATTTTGAAATAAGTAGAGATAAAGTTATTACAGCATAATTAATTTACTAAATTCTAGAAAGTAAATTTTTAAAGAATGTTTTATCCATTTATGATTTTTATCAATGAACTTTTGCATAAATAATTTGAAGAGAAATTTTATCAAATACTTTTCACTTGTCATCTTGCATTCATAATTTTATTATTAAATCTTGTAGTTCTGATTTTATGTATTAACTTTTCTATTTAGTGGTCTTGGTAATGTTTGTGTAAGAAGTCAAATTTTGCTTGACCCTTAAGGTTGATCTTACTAAAAGAAAGTTGATAAACAATCAGGATTTGCATTGTTAAGTATATAACTAATGAACCTTCCGATAGAGTATTTGTCAAAGTTAAAATTGAAGAATTGGTTTCATTCTTATAAGTGTGGAATCTTGATTCTATTATGTGTAAAATACAATTTTTTAATGCTAAGTGAACTATAAAACAAGATAGACTTTGAAATTGAAAAATTTTCATATATTAAACAAATTGATAGATTTTAGTCAATTAATCTATAACTTCAGAAAAGATTATTATATTGATCTATTCCGTATAATAGATCAATACTTTGGCACACGTTGTAAATTAAAAAAAGTTATTGAAACCTTGAATGTTTTTATTTGCAAGTAAAGATCTATCTATAAATTTTTTAAATCATATAATTGATTATTTAAAATCTTACAACATTATTATAAATAAATATTCTATATATTTATAAGAATTTATTGTTTGATAGAGTGAATTTAATAGAATTTTTCTTTAGAATGAATGTAATATGTGGTCTATAGCTAACTTTTAATATTTTAATAATTTAAAAACAATAAAAGAAGATATAAAAGTGTTAATTCTAAAATTTCTAATGTTAGAACTTTATAACCAATAACAAATCCAAACTTTAAGCTTATATTTTAAAATAAGCATTATGTTGGTTTATATCCTATAAATAATTGGTTGATTATAGTTTTTGTAACCTAATTATTTAAAGATGTTTTTCATCTTATACATATTTGTTTAATTAACTAATTTATAAGATAAAGTTTGTGAAATAAATGTAAATTGCAAATAAAAATATGATGAGGTCATAATTATGAGATTTATATTGCATGTATGTATTATTAATATATTTTCCTAGTCGTTATTTTATTGAGACTGGACATTAATGGAGTGGAAAAAAGCACATGTTATGTTTCTTCTTTATGAAGGAAGAAATTAATCTCATAGGATAAATTATAAAAATACTAAACAAATATGTGGGTGCTTGTTAAAGAACAATTTTACTAAAATGACCTAATATGATAATTCTATTTGAAACATTAATTGTATGTTTATGGAAGTAGTCATTATGATGGTTGTATAAGTGATCGTTTGACTTGAAATCCTTAAAGTATCCTATATAAGGATTGTTATGTTTTGATATTACTTATGACATATCCCACTTAAGGGTACCTCAATTAATAGTCATTGGATATGGTATGAACTATATAAAGATAGTTGAGTAATCAATATATGATTCATCATCTCAAAGTGATTATAGAAATTATTTCATTGTTCACCATTAGTATTGATTTAGGAAATCCTTAACTATAGTGGACTGACACTTGAAAAATAATTTTCAAATGTCATTAATAGAATCAATTACTAATGGTGGAGAACTAATATGATTGGATTTAAATAGAATAGTCATTAGCTATATACTTTATATCTAATCAAAATATTAATCATGTACGAAAAGATTAGTCAAAATCACTTTAACTTTCCTAATATTTGAGTAGTCATCATGTATTACTAGCCATCAATCTTGATATATGAATATAAATTATTTAATTAAAAAATTAAAGATAAACTAAAGAATTTAAATTTCTAATATTAAATATGATATAAGGTTAAAATTTATATCTATTGCTAATATATTTAGAAACCTAACCGGTTATACCTAAAGAACAATTGATGAGAGAAAAAGGTAAATTAATGAAGTTGGATTTAATTATAAAGTTTGAGAGACTTTAAAAGTTAAATAATAGATATTTAATAAATAAGGAACAATATGAGATACCATATTAGTTTGACTTCATATTTAATTAGCATTAATTATACGCCTCATTAAAGTTTAATTTTATAAAGTTTGAGAGACTTTAAAAGTTAAATAATAGATATTTAATAAATAAGAAACAATATGAGATACCATATTAGTTTGACTTCATATTTAATTAGCATTAATTATACGCCTAATTAAAGTTTAATTTAAATTAAACTTTAAGTTCAATTGTAATTTTAATAGGATCAAATCCTATTATAAATAGGCATAGGCTCTAAAGGAGTTAACACTCCTTAGTTATCCCTCTATTCACCACTTGCAAAGTTTTCTTAATTTGTTCGTGTGAATATGGTCAAAGGCTAAACATGTGTAGTTACGGTAGTTGTGATTAACTAGTTTTAGAAATGGTTTGAAGAAAAAAAGGATCAAGCTATATAATAAGATACGCTTAATTCTTATGTTTTATTGTATTCATGCATTAATCATGTCATAAAATTTAAAGTGATTTTAGATTTTAGAAATTTGAACAAAAAATGTTTACTTTTATTTTACTGTATACAAAATCATATCCATTCCTAATTTTCTAACATATTATAACTAACTTTGATAAAGAGGTTACCATAGGATGTGGGCATAAAAAATTAAACTTTTAAGGAAGAAATAGATGTAAAGAATGAGGGATGAGATTATTTATTATGTTGACATAGTATAGACTCTTAAAAGATAAAATATACCTTGATAAGGCTTTTATAAAATAAAGTAATTTATATAGATCTGATTTAACACATACGATTGTTAACTAATTTTTAAACTTGACATAGTATAGACTCTAAAAGATAAAATATATCTTGATAACGCTTTTACAAAATCAAGTAATTTATATAGTTATGATTTAACACATACAATTGTTAACTAATTCAATTTAAAATAGGTCTCATTTAATTTAACAAGTTTTGCAAGTGACTAAATGTAAGATCTAAATGGGTACTAAAATTGGAGATACACCATTACATTTATCAATAGTCGAATTTGAAGTTAAATGAGTTTTGAAATTAGATATAGTTAAATTTGATGTAAACTTAATGTGACCTTGAGTTCATATAACAAGGTCAAGTTGAATTCCAATTTAAATTTCAATATTTTAAAGTTTGAGCTCAACTTAAGTTTGGTGGTAGCTCCTTAATAAAGTAAAAAAGATAAAAATACATATTTTCATATAATTTTACTTTGAAAAGGGAAAATTATAAAAAATTTGAACTTTACTCAATTTTACAATACTAGCCTAAACTTTAAAAAGTATCATTAAAATATTTTGACTTTTAATTTTCTTAAACATAGCATGTAGTTAGACTTTTAATTAATGGTGTTAACATGGCAAGTCACGTAAACAAATCCATTGAATACAGGGCCAATATGAATCGTACTTATGTTATGTTAGATAAAAATTAAAGAAAACCTAAAATCCTTAAAATATGCCCCTTTTAATATCCCCATATAGATAAAAAAATATCAAAAATAGTAGTCTTATGATAAATTTCTTTAATAATTTCAACTAGGACACTCTACCATTGATCTAGATTCTTAAAAGTAGCAAAGATTAGGCCCCATCAGAAAGCTTTAACCTTGCTCACTTCCTTGCTTGAAACATATTAGCCATAAGATTATAGACCATTTAATATATTGCATTAAAGAGTAACAAATTCAAAAGCTAAAGTTGATATCCTCTATATTGAGTAATAACAAATGAAGTGAAAATGGGAATGTGATTGGGAGCTCAAAGGATGAAAGAGTTATGGAATTGCCTACAAATGTGAAGAGGCCTTTAATTATGTTCGGAAAAGGTGTTGCATATGCGAAAGTAAAGGATGAGATTAAGAACTTTATGGAAAAATAATGGAATTCGATTCTTACTCACTCTGATAGGAAAAAGGTTATTTTATGAATCTTATGAACTTGTGGCAAGTGTTGCAAAATCATTTTCTATAGGTACAAGTGATGTTATATTAGTGGTTGGTGATAGGCTTAATTGGTTGTTGCATTTTGGAGAGCCACCTAAGGGGTTTAAGGATTTCAATTTTATATTGGTAAGAGTTTGTAAGGATGAGACTAATTTGAGGAAACTTCATCTGGGATTGGTAGAGGATGCTAAGAAAGTGATGGATTTATAAATAAGGAAATTAAAGAGGATCCATTTTATTTGGGGAAGTCTCTTCCTTAGGTTGAGGCAAGTTCAAAGAAAGTTAAAGAGAGTGTGTCTAGGATGGAGGTTGATGCAGGAGCATTGGGCCTTATCGAATATAGTTATCCAGATTAATTGTTATATGTAATGAGCTAGATATGCTTTAATTTGTGTTTTAATAAGCTAGTTTATTTATGATTTTATTAGTTATTTTCTTAATTGTAGTCAGCATTCAACTAAGTTTTCCAAATTAGAGTAGGATTAAGCTTTTTTTAATTCTAATAAGTGTGTGGTTGTTTTCCTAATTAGAGTAGTGTTAAGCTTTATTATGTCTAAGTCCATATAAAGGCATTACAGCGTGTAATTTTCATGAGATTTTCATTCATCTCAAAGAAACTGAATGTTTCCTCCTCAAATATTAATTTTTAGCAACGTTCTTTTAAATAATTAAGTGGGCTAATCCTTAAACTTGTGGTTCTCCTTTATATTTCAAATATTGGTTCTTTATTTTTTAATTTCTTTATCTTCTATTACGCTCTAATTATTAAAAAAAAAGAACTAAAATAAATCGTGTTCTTTAAACAAGATTTTCCAAAGATTGTGCAAGATCTAATATTTATTAATCTAATATCTATCAAAATGGCATCAAAGCAAAGGATTAAGGTTTTCTTAAGCTTTGACCATCTAAAAATGAGCAAGAAGTGTAAGAAAATTAGGCCCTTTCTGTTCAACATGGCTGGTGTTGGAAACTTCATGAAGAAGAAGGAAAAGCTAATGGCAAAGCAACTTGAAAAGGTTACACTCTAGTTTAATCATCTTGAAAAAGGGTTTGAGGTGCAAAATGATAACATAGAAAATATAGTGTGAGTTACATGACATGGTTAAAGAAATTCTCCTTTAGGTAGGATGAGGCATGGGCTCAAGTTTAATGAAGGAAGCTCTCTTTATTATCAATAAGCATTTTAAGAAGAAGCTCTAAAAAGTGGCCATAAAGATGAGAGAAGACACCAAAGGTGTAATCCTTTTATTGAGGGTCCAAGAGTGGATTAAGAAGGCATTCAAGAATCCATCGTAAGCACATGCAATCTCCTCTTAGGTGTCTAAGACACAAATGATCAGATTTGGGAGAGGCATTTCGAGATGGATTTAGAAGAGGAAGATGGTTGAAGTGAGAAAACAAGTGGTCTATATGGTATATGAACATTAATATACATAAAGAGAAAAATTTGAAGTTAGAACTTCCAAATTGCGAGCGTAAACTTGATTTTATCATTACTCTTAATTGGATTAGAAGTGCAGATCGAATCTTTAAGTTTGAAGGAAGGTTGGATCATGATCAATATATAACATTTAAACTCACCAAGATGGTTGAAGTATGGTTCAAAAATTTGTAAAATGAGATTTATAGAAGAAAGGGGCATAATATTTGAACTTATTCAAGAACAAAAAGTTAGATTTGAGCCAAGTTTGTGCTTGATAATTATCAGTAAGAGAATTATGTCAACGTAGTGCTCCCTGATGGATTACATTAGGGAATTTGAGAGGATGCCGATGTTGATCGGTATTAAGGAGGATCAAGATTAAAAAATGGCTTGGTATCTCAAATGATTAAATCTGAGTATTTGAAATAAGGTTGAGTTGTAGCCTTATTTGTCCTTTAATGAGTCAATTAAGCTAGCTCTTAAAGTGAAAAACAAAATCATCATAATCCAGATTTGAAGCCAAGTTAAGTGCATGGTTCTTCATTCTAAGTTTTTACTTCAACTATGACTTCTGAAGCTTCTAATAATGTGAATGAGAAGGGTGAAGAAAAGGAGGCGTTGAATGCTCCTAAGGGTAATGCTAAGCCACGCAATAAGGAAAATAAAAAATGCTTCTGTTTTGGGGGTTATAGACACTTTAAAAATGAGTGCCCTATAAAATGCACTATGATTCTTCGAGACATGTAGCAAATAGTTGACTTAATGCTACAAGGAACTTTTGAGGACAAAGAGAAGGTTTTCTTGGAAGAGGTAGGGGAGCTCGATGTCTTATATGTATAATAACAATCTTTTGACATTGAACTAAAGACAGAAGGTGAGTCATTAGTGATTGGACATGCTCTTAATCTTCAATCAATTTCATAAGAAATACAACAACAAGAATTGATCTTTCACACCCAAGCCAAAATTCGTTGGAAGCTTTGTATTATGATAATTGATGGGATAGCTACATGAATATTGCTTTTATCAAGTTAGTTAATAAGTTAGGTCTTTTACTCTCAAACATATTTGATTAAATGGTTGAGCAAAGGGATTAAGCTTAAGGTAAAAAAATCCCCTTTTTTTGTTCAATATTGGCAATTATCCTAATGAAATGTTGTGTCATATTATCCCAATGGATACATGTCATATATTATTAATTAGACCTAGGCTATTTGATTGTAATGCTCATTATGAATGATATAAAAATACTTATAACTTTGTAGATAATTGTAATTTCACTTTGAAGCCTTTATTACTGAACCAAACAAAATGTATGAGTCTAATAAAAGTTCAAAGTTGAGTATAATTGATAATAAGGCCAAATTTTAATGTGAAATAGCTGACTTTAAAGGAGATTATGCTATGGTTGTGCTAGAAGTTTAAGAGAGTTTAAAGGAAGCTTTTGTTGATCAATGATGGAGCCCTTTATTTGTGAATTTATTGATGTATTTTTGGATTATCTACCCTAGAGTTTGCCTCCTATTTAGGGAATTGACTATCAATTAACTTAATTCTGAGAGCTCCATTATTGAACACTCCAACTTTTAGGTGTAATCCCAAGGAATAAAAAAAGTTGTAAAGTCAAATGAACAAACTGGTATAGAGGGTTATATATGTCAATCCATATCTCCTTGTGTGGTTCCAACTTTTTTAATTCCAAAAAAGGATGGACATGGAAAATATGCAATGATAGTAGGGCTATGAATAGTATAACCATCAAGTATCCTTTTCCTATTTTAAGACTTGATGATAAGTTACATAGTTTGAATGTGTTCTCTAAAATTGAGCTCTATGGTAGTTATCATTATATTACAATATGTGAAGAGGATGAACGGAAATTGATGTTCAAAATTAAGCATGGGTTTTATGAGTGGACAGTTATGTCATTTAATTTCACGATTGCACCGAGCACCTTTATATGGTTTATGAACAAAGTGTTGAGGCTACTTCTTAGCAAGTTTTTGGTGTTTTATCTTAATGATATCTTGGTGTATGATGAGAGCAAGGAAGAGCATATCAATCATTTATGCCAAGTGTTTGAGACTTTTTGCAAATAGAAACTTTATGACAAGCTCGAGAAATGCACGTTAATGGTTAATTCCATTATCTTATGGGGATATGTTGTCTCCTATAAGGGAATTTGAGTTGTTGAGTCAAAAATTGAAGCCATTAAAAGCTGGTCAGCTCCTTATTCTATCATTGAAGTGATGTTTTTTCATGGTCTTACTAGGTTTTATCGTCAATTTGCAAAAGATTTTAGTACATCATGGCACCATTTACAAATTGCATGAAAAAAAGGAAATGGACCTTTAAGGCTCAAATTGTGTTTGAAGCTGTTAAAGAGAAATTATTTACATCACTTATTCTTGCATTTTTATACTTCAACAAATTATTTGAAGTGGAGTGTGACGTGAGTAGAAAAGGAATAATAGCACTTCTTCTATAAAAGGGAAAGTCTATAATGTATTTTAATGAGAACCTTCATGGCTCAAGGTGTAATTATTTAACTTATGATAAAGAGTTCTATGTTATAGTTCATGCTTTGGATCATTGGAGTCACTATCTTAGATAAAATCTTGATGCTTTAAGACATATATATGGGTAGCAAAAAATAAGTCTGAGACATGGTAAATGGTCGAGTTCCTTAATCATTCACATGAGAAGGATGCAATCATGGTTTTGGTGGATCAATTCTCAAAGATTGCTTACTTTATTCCATG
>JANZLD010000003.1:51198443-51208950 GCA_026413575.1 Erythroxylum carthagenense
ATGTCGGCTCCGTTTGTTAAGTATCGATTCCGCTTCGCTTCGTTTTGCTTTCGGCTTATGTTTCGTTCTTTCGATTTTTGATTTCGACTTGCTTATTCGTTTTACTTTGTCGATTGCTTTGTTTTCCGATTCGAAATTTCGTTGCGAAATTTCGGTTTCCATTCGATTCCGTTTTCCGTCCTGCTTTTCCGGTTGGGATCCGGTTACCGGATCGGGTCCCAACATCATTGCTGGAATTTGAGCTGAACCAAGTAAGTGGTTTTGATGATGTTTTTATGGTATTTTGATAATGCATGAATTGGATTGAAATACTGGTGATAATTAGAGTAAAATGAAAATGATGCAAAAATTTATGAGAATGGATAAATATGGATACTTTGTTTTGTTTTGGAGAAAACTTGTATGTTGGAAATATATACATGCATGAGAAGTTTATACAGTGTGGTCTCAGTGAATGAATTCACTGAACGACTTGGGTGAGGATTTCAGGTTTTAAGTGTATCAAGATGGTAGTTAGAGTATCTGGAATTGAATATGAGATTACTGGGTGTTGAGTAATTTGAAAAGAAAATGCAAAAGATGAAACAAATTTAGTAAGAATGAAAATACAGTAGAGAGAGAGTTGAATAGGATTTCATGTGCATGCATCGGTTTTTAGGGTTTCAATATAGATGTGATTTGTTTGAGTTATGATGAGCTGAAATGGAAGTAGAAGAATTGGTTTAAGTGTGATAGGTGTTCACTGAGTAAGATAGAAGTGAAATAAAATGGTAAAGGCAAGTACACAAGTTAGTGATGAAGGATTAAGGAGAAGAGAGGAAGAAGATGATTAAAACGTAGTAAAGTTCGTCGCGGCCAACTCTCCTTAGTTCGCCACGACCAACTTGAAAGATTTCATTTCTATGAAAGTTAACCACGGCCAACTCTTGGGTTCGTCGTGGCAAACTTTTATTAATTTACAAGGAATTTTTCCTCTTTGGAAAGTTCACCGTGACCAACTTTTGACTCGCCGCGGTGAAGTTTCCAGATAGCTTGAACATACTTTGGTATTTTAGGCATACCTTTATCTGTAGTTATCCAAATGGAGTGATTTTTTATTTAGATTAAACTGGAGATATAAGTCTACAAATTTTCTGAAGATATTAGACTCTAATTCTGCTTATAAGAATTTCAGAATCTGATTGGAAGTTGAGATAAGAATTCTGTTGAAGCTTAAGAACAGCCTAAAATCTTTTAAGTATAACTTTCAGTATACTAAACCAAATTGGATGAAATTTGTATCATTGGAACCCTAAGACAAAGAGGGACAAATTTCTAGAAGGAAGTATTACCTAATTACCTTACCTACCTGATGAGAATAATTGAGCAAAGTGGACCTAAAAGTTGGTTGTGAAATAAATCTAGACTGAGGCATTGAGTATGATTTCACATGATTGTTAATGTAACAAGATTAAGGATAAGAAACCTAGAATTTGTCATAAACATGCATTATACATATTCAGTATACATGAATGTGCATAATTGAATTTATAATTGTGCACAATAGTGATATATGTTTGTATTAAATGTTTTAGAGGAACCCATCGAGCGACCAATTCCAGATATTGTCGGGACGTCGAGGAAATAAACAATAAGGGAGATTTTGTAAGTAATTTTAGACGGTAATTTTTGTAAGTAATTTAGATGGTCAAAGTTGATAGTTTTGCTTTGACTATTTTGTTTACTACTACTTTTGGTACATTGAATGATTTGCAAAGTTGTTGGATTGATATGTGAATTGAATTTCAGACATTTTTGTTTTGATTCTGTTAAGTCCTAGTGGTGGGTAAATAGGCATGCTTAGAAGGGTCTGCAGCTGCTTCTGTGACACTTCGGTGTCTTCTGTTATCGACACTTCAGTGTTTTCTATTATTGACCCTTCGGTGTCTTCTGATATTGAGACTTAGGTGTCGAGACTTCGGTCTTTTCTGTGACACTTCGGTGTGGAGACTTCGGTCTCTTCTGTGACACTTCGGTGTCGAGACTTCGGTCTCTTCTATATAAGTCCTGTTACGCGCTTCTGTAAATGGATTTAGCAATCTTATAATTTTATACTCTGATATCAACTTGATTTTGACATAAGCTAAATTGTGTTTGATTTTTGAAGGGTTTATACCCTCTTATGTTGAGCAGTTATGTTATTTATAAAACTTTGTTTTATTCTAAGTTTCTGTATCTGTTGTTGATTTAGTTTAGTTATTACTCACTAAGCCATATGCTTAGCACAGTGGATTTGTCCCGTGTAGGTTTAGAAAGATGGACGTAGGGACTGGGACAAGACATCTGCATAGGCCAAAGGAGTATGGGTTTTGTGTTACTAAACAATGTTATTTTGAGTTTGCTTTGGGCATGTATATAAATTTGGATTTTTGTTTGAAGGTTTGTAATAACCTTAATTTAGGCTGGTTTCTGAAATTATGGTATGTATTGTATGTCCATTGAGATTCTGTAAATGCATGTGTGAAATGTTTCATATGTTTTGGAAATGTTTATTTTTGAATGCTATGCTTCCATGAAATGTTTTGGTTTGTTTGTACTATCTTGTGCGGCATCCATATATCCTTCCAGGGGTATTAAGGCGTCACATTGTTTTGGTATCAGAGACAAGTTTAAGCAATTTTGGTTTAACCAATGCTTAAATATTGCTTCTATTGGGTGTACAAATTGTGTTTTGACCTAATGCGGTGTCCCATGTTTTATCTATAGAATTATCGATGGAAGGATCTCGCGATATTGTTAACGAAGTTGCTGAGAGCAATCAACCGGAACAAACTCGTCCAGTAATATCTAGACCCTCTAGGGTTAATCGAGGTGAAGCTGGGATCCCACCACCTCCTCTAGCTCAAGGAGAGGCTTTGGTTAAGCTATCCTAGGATACGATGACGTTGCTACATTGGATGACAGCACCCAAGGCTCCAATTGATCAGCTGCGGAAGTATAGAGCGGAGGAATTTATTGGGACATCTCTGGAGGAATCTGAAAGGGCTGAGCTCTGGATTAGGAAGGTGAAGAGGGTGTTGGATGAGATCAGTTGTCCACCAGAGCAGATGGTGCACTTTGCTGTCTCCCTTCTATAAGGAGTAGCTTTTGAATGGTGGAAGTTCATTTTGAGGAGTCCTCAACTACCGATGCCTTTGACTTAGGATTTCTTTGCTCAAGAATTTAAAGCTAAGTATGTGACAGAGACTTACAGAAAGGAGAATTGGAAGCAATTTGTGAATTTGAAGTAGAGAAGCTTATCGGTTGCTGAGTATGATCGACAATTCAACCGACTTAGCAAGTATGCCCCTGAATTAGTACTTACTAAGGAGTTTCGGTGTCATCAGTTTGAGGATAGGTTGCATGACTCCATTAAAGAACATTTAGTAGCATTTACACTTTTGCAACAGGTGAATTACCATCAGTGGTGTAAGCTACTATGAAAATTGAAAGACAAGAGACGATTAGAAGAGAAATGAGTCAGAGAAGGGGCTTTACTAAAGGAGGCCAGTCCTCAGGGAAACGGAGTCAGGAAGGTACTACTTCAGCATCGAAAAATACTTAGAGATTTGTGACTTGAGGAAGGCGACAAAACTTTCCCTCTTCGATTGTTTCTGGTAGAGGGTCATCTAGAGGCCGAGGTTCTGAACCCCTGAAGTGCCCTAATTGTTCTGTGCATCATTGGGGTGTTTGTAGGAGGGCTACGAGAGCATGTTTTGGATGTGGTAGTATTGAGCATAAGATAGCCAGTTGCCCTCTTAACCAAGTTCAAACATCACAAGCTAGTCGAGAGGATTTTGATACATCTGCTGGGAATAGAGGACGTGGTAGAGGTCGAGGAGGATCTTGACAGAGTAGACTGAATCGGAGTAACCAATTAGAAACTATGAATTGACCAACTATGCCTACTACTTCGGCTCGAGCTTATGCACTGAAAGCTTGTGAGGATCAGGATGCACTAGATGTCATTAATGGTATGGTTTCTCTCTTTGATTCTGAAATGTATGCATTGATTGATCCTGGATCTTCACATTCATATATCTGTGTTGAAGAAGTGTTTGATAAGGAGATGCTTATAGATCAATTAGAGTATGGTATCCAGGTAACCAGTCCTCTGGGTAGTAGTGTGTTGGTTAATCAGGTGTATAGGAATTATCCAATTATGATTCAAGGAAATGATTATGTAGCAGATCTAATCAGATTGTCTTTTCATGAATTTGATTTAATTCTAGGTATGGATTGGTTATCCAAGCATGGGCCAGTAATTGACTGTAAGCCTAAGAAAGTTATGCTTAGGAGACCTGATCAGTCTGAAGTAATATTGCAAGGCGTCCGCATTAGCTCCTTAGCTAATGTGGTATCTGCTATGCAAGCCTGAAAGCTTCTCAGGAAGGGTTGTGAAGCATATCTAGCTTTTGTGGTTGATTCTAAGGAGGGTGGTAAACTACTTGATATTCCTGTGGTGAATGAATTTCCAGATGTATTTCCTGAGAAATTACTTGGCTCCCTCCTGAAAGGGAGTGCGGTTATCTATTGAAGTCATATATGGCACTGCTCCTGTATCCAAACCATCGTACAAAATGTCTCCCACTAAATTGAAGGAGTTAAAGGTGCAGTTACAAAAGCTTCTGGATAAAGGGTCTATTTGACCCAATGTATCACCATGGGGAGCACCAGTCCTATTTGTTAAGAAGAAGGATGGTACACTGCAAATGTGCATTGATTACAGATAATTAAATAGAGTTACAGTGAAGAATAGGTATCCACTACCAAGGATTGACGATCTATTTGATCAGTTAAAATATGCAGGAGTGTTTTCAAAGATAGATCTATGACCAGGGTATTATCAGCTTTGGGTAAAGGATATGGATTTACTGAAGACTGCATTTAAGACCCATTATGGACATTATGAATTCCTAGTAATGCCATTCGGGTTAACTAATGCTCCAGCAGCATTTATAGATCTAATGAATAGAGTGTTCAGGCCTTATTTGGATCAGTTTGTTATGGTGTTTATCGATGATATTCTAGTCTATTCTAAAAATGAACAAGACTATACTAAACATCTCCAAATTGTATTACAGCCCTGCGGGAAAGACAGTTGTATGCTAAGCTGAGTAAGTGTGATTTTTGGCTTTAGGAGATATCATTTTTGGAGCATGTTGTCTCTTTTGAAGAAATTAGAGTTGATCCTAATAAGAAAAAGGTTATTGTTAATTGGAAGTCACCACGAAATGTGACAGAAGTGAGAAATTTTCTAGGTCTAGCTAGTTATTACCGACGGTTTGTTAAAAGATTTTTAGTGATAGCATCCCCTTTAACTAAACTTTTACAGAAGGGAGTGAAGTACGAACGGTCTGATAGATGTCAAAGTAGCTTTGATAAGCTAAAAGATATGCTTATTGAAGCTCCTGTATTGGTTGAACCTAATTATGGTAAGGAGTATGTTTTGTTTAGTGATGCATCTAGAACTTTAGGATGTGTTTTGATGCAGGAAGGAAAGGTAGTTGCTTATGCCTCTAGGCAACTAAAGACTCATGAATAGAACTACCCTACTTATGATCTGGAGCTTGCAGCAGTAGTATTTGCCTTAAAAATTTGGCAGTACTACTTGTATGGTAAAAGGTGTAAAATTTTTACAGATCATAAGAGTCTAAAGTATTTGCTTACTCAAAAAGAACTCAATCTAAGACAACGACGTTGATTGGAACTGTTTAAGGACTATAATTGTATTGTGGATTATCATCGAGGTAAGGCTAATGTTGTGGTAGATGCCTTAAGTCAGAAGACAATTTTAGCATTATCAATGAAGTGAGGTAAATGGGAACTTGAATCTGATGGAGCTTTAATAGCTCAGTTGAAAGCAAGGCCTAAGTTAAGGCAAGAAATTTGTGATGCTCAGAGAGCTAATGATAAGTTACAACAACTTATCTTGGCTACTCAGGAAGGTAAATAGTCTGATTTTTCTGTGTAAGGTGATGGCAAATTGTATTATAAGGATCGGCTGTATGTGTCAGCTAATGATAAATTGAAGAAGAAGCTATTGTTTGAGGCTCATAATACAGTATTTACTATGCATCCGGGTGGAAACAAGATGTATCAGGATTTAAAGCAGTATTACTAGTGGTCAGGTATGAAACGGGATATTGTGGATTATGTGACAAAATGTTTGACATACCAGCAGGTTAAATTTGAGCACATGTCCTATTCGGTTTGTTACATCCTATTTCTATTCCTCAATGGAAATGGGATAACATTACTATGGATTGGATTTTGTCACTGGACTTCCTCTCACACAAAGAAAGCATAATGTTGTATTGGTGATTGTAGATAAGTTCACCAAATCTGCTCATTTCCTACCTGTTTGTCCTGACTATTCTTTGGATAGGCTTGCAGATTTGTACGTAAATGAGATAGTAACACTGCATGAAGTACCATTATCTACCATTTCAAATCGTGATCCTCGATTTACTTCAAGATTCTGGAAAAGTTTACAGAAGGCTCTAGGAAGTCAGGCTAAGTTTAGTACTAATTTCTATCCCCAGACATATGGACAATCCGAACGAGTTATACAGATATTGGAAGATATTTTGTGGGGTTATGTGTTGGAGTTCTTACAATAACAGTTATTAGACGAGCATTGGCATGACATCTTATGAAGTGTTGTATGGTAGGATGTGTAGAACTCCAATATGTTGGACTGAATTGGGTAAAAACAAGATGATCGGACCAAAAATTGTGAAAGATACTGAAGAAAAGATTCGGATTATTCAACAAAGATTGAAAGCTGCGAGTGATAGGTAGAAGTCTTATGCTGATCTAAAAGGGAAAGATATTGAGTATCAAGTGGGTGATAAGGTATTTTTAAAAGTGTCACCATGGAAACACATACTTTGGTTAGGGAAGAAGGGTAAGCTTAGTCCGCGATTCATCGGTCCTTATGAAATTCTGAAAAGAATTGGATCAGTAGCTTATCAGTTGGCTCTTCCTGAAGAATTGGCCAGGCTACATGATGTGTTTCATGTTTCTATGCTAAGAAGATATCGGTCTGATGTGACATATAAAGTTCTAGTGCAAGAAATTCAAGTATAACCAGATTTGTCGTATGAAGAAGGGTCAATTTCGATATTAGCCGGAGAAGTTAAACAGCTTAGGAACAAGTCAGTGGCTTTGGTAAAAGTACTCTGGCAACATCATGGACTTGAGGAAGCAACATGGGAACCTGAAGAAACCATGAAAACTCAGTATCCACAACTATTTGGATCAGGTAAAATTTCGAGGACAAAATTTTTTAAGGAGGGAAGAATTGTTACGCCCTATATTAGGGGTTAGAATATTAAGAAATTTCAATGCACAGTATGCTTTTTATAATTGATTTTTTGCTTATTTATGCATAGGCATTTTTAGACTCATACAAATGAATTGTGCATGCATTCATGACATTCAGGGTATAATTGAGTTATGAACGTGAATAAAATGTAATTTGAAGATTTTGGTAATAGTTCGAGTATTTCAAAATTTTGATGTAATTTTTGGACTAAGAAAAAATATTAAATAATGGACCAATAATATCGTGACATGTGGCAACTTAAAGATGTGACAAATGACTCACATGCATGATAACACGTGGCAACATATGCATAAAACAAATGGCTTGTGTGTGTGTGTGGTGATAAGGGACAGATGTGAGACATGCACAATAGCCACGTAGGTGAAGCAAAACCAATTATGCAGCTTGTGTTGTTCTCCATTTGGTTTTGTCCAACACCGAAAACAACAAGTTACATATGTTGAGAAATTGGCTTTTGAATCTTACCTCAAAGTAAGAATTTTGTTGCTTAGAGAGTTTTTATTCTGTTATCCTTGGTTTTCTTCATCCACCGAGAACTTCATTGCTGGAATTTGAGCTGAGCCAAGTAAGTAATTTTGATGATGTATTATGGTATTTTGATAATGCATAAATTGGATTGAAAAACTGGTGATAATTAGAGTAAAATGAAAATGATGTAGAAATTTATGAGAATGGATAAATATGGATACTCTGTTTTGTTTTGGAGAAAAATTGTATGTTGGAAATATATATATGCATGAGAAGTTTATGCAGTGTGGTCTCAGTGAATGAATTCACTGAATGACTTGGGTAAGGATTTTAGGTCATGAGTGTATCAAGATAGCGGTTAGAGTATCTGGAATTGAATATGAGATTACTGGGTGTTGGGTAATTTGAAAAGAAAATGCAGAAGATGAAATAAATGTAGTAAGAATGAAAATACAGTAGAGAGAGAAAGTTGAACAGGATTTCAGGTGCATGCATCGATTTTTAGTGTTTCAATATAGATGTGATTTGTTTGAGTTGTGATGAGCTGAAATGGAAGTAGAAGAATTAGTTTAAGTGTGATAGGTGTTCACTGAATAAGATAGAAGTGAAATAAAATGGTAAAAGCAAGTATACAAGTTAGTGATGAAGGATTAAGGAGAAGAGAGGAAGAAGATGATTAAAATACAGTAAAGCTCACCGCGGCCAACTTGAAGGATTTAATTTCTATAACAGTTCAATGCGGCCAACTCTTGGATTCGTCGTGATAAACTTATAAGAATTTACAAGGAATTTTTCCTCTCTGAAAGATTCGTCGCGGCCAATTTTTGACTCGCCGCAGCGAAGTTTCCTGACAGCTTGAATATACTTTGGTATTTTAGGTATAACTTTCTCTATAGTTATCCGAATTAAGTGATTTTTGAGTTAGATTAAACTAGAGACATAAGGATACAAATTTTTTGAAGAGATTAAATTCTAATTTTGACTCTAAGAATTTCAGAATCTGATTGGAAGTTGAGATAAGAATTCTGCTGAAGCTTAAGAATAGTCTAAAATCTTTTGAGTATAACTTTCACTATACTAAACCAAATTGGACGAAATTTATACAATTGGAAACCTAAGACAGAGAGGGACAACTTTTTAGAAGGAAGTATTACCTAATTACCTTATCTACCTGATGAGAATAATTGAGCAAAGTGGACCCAAAAGTTGGTTGTGAAATAAATCTAGATTGAGGGATTGAGTATGATTTCACATGATTGTTAATATAACAAGATTAAGAATAAGAAACCTGGAATTTGTCTTTGACATGCATTATACATATTCACTATACATAAATATGCATAATTAAATTTATAATTGTGCACAGTAGTTATATATGTTTGTATTAAATGTTTTAGAGGAACCCATCAAGCGACCAATTCCAAATATTGCTGAGACGTCGAGGCAATAAGCAATAAGGGAGATTTCGTAAGTAATTTTAGATGGTAATTTTTGTAAGTAATTTAGATGGTCAAATTTGATAGTTTTGCTTTGACTATTTTGTTTGCTACTGCTTTTGGTCCATTTAATGATTTGCAAAGCTGTTGGATTGATATGTGAATTGAATTTCAGACATTTTTGTTTTGGTTCTGTTAAGTCCTAGTAGTGGGTAAATAGGCATGCTTAGAAGGGTCTGCAGCTGCTTCTGTGATACTTCAGTGTCTTCTATTATTGACATGTTGGTGTCTTCTATTATTGATACTTCGGTATCTTCTGATATTGACACTTAGGTATTGAGACTTCGATCTCTTCTGTGACACTTCGGTATCGAGACTTCGGTCTCTTCTGTATAAGTCCCCTTACCCGCTTTTATAAATGGATTTAGCAGTATTATAATTATGTACTCTGATATCAGTTTGATTTTAACATAAGCTAAATTGTGTTATGTTTTTGAAGGGATTATACCCTCTTGTGTTAAGCAGTTCTGTTATTCATAAAATTTTGTTTTGTTCTGAGTTTCTGTATTTGTTGTTGAATTATAGTTTAGTTATTACTCATTAAGCTACATGTTTAGCACGGTAGTTTTGCCCCATATAGGTTCAGAAAGAGGGACGTAGGGACTGGAATAAGACAATCGTATTGGCCAAAGGAGTATGAGTTTTATGTTACTTAAAAATGTATTTTTGAGTTTGTTTTAAGCTTGTATATAAATTTGGGTTTTTGTTTGAAGGTTTGTCATAATCTTAATTCAGGCTGGTTTTTGAAATTATGGTATGTATTGTATGTTTATTGAGATTCTAGAAATGCATATCTGAAATGTTTCATTTTTTTTGGAAATGTTTATTTTTGAATGCTATGCTTCCATGAAATGTTTTGGTTTGTTTGTATTGTCTTGTGTGGCATCCACATATCCTTCCAGAGGGTATTGGGAGGTCACAATTTCCTATCCTAAATTTGAATTGGTTCCCTATTTTATCCCTCACAGATAAAATTTTCCTCCAACTCTATGAACTATTGTAAGTAGGTTGGGTACTCCAAAAATTCTTCCTTCTCAAAATGATTGTATGAACCCACTTAACCCACATAGCTTCGTTGTCATTAAACAGAAACCAGATCCTATTTCCTATTAGTGCATTAATCCATGTAGGTAAGTATTTGATCCTTAACCACACAACACCCCCTGTTCCCACC
>JANZLD010000003.1:51276325-51287638 GCA_026413575.1 Erythroxylum carthagenense
TATCAACACGTCGGATTCATCACGGAGAGCAGTCAACCTATGGATCCAAACGGCAACATACAGTTCAGCCAAAATCCAGCAGAACCAGATATGATATAATGTGACAATTGGCTTGTAGAAGAGCATGAGTTTGTGGATCCAACAATGAACCCATTAGGCATCACTAACACCCATGTTTTGTCAAAATTGGTGGGCTCTTCAATCTCCATTTCATTTTTTTAAAGAATATTTTTATCCAATTGCGTGATATTAATATGCAAATCTATACTTAGCCTTTTAGTTACTGATACCCACTAAAGAAGGATAAATGGGACCAAACAAGTTGAAGATATTTCAATTAGAAATCTACATTAATCATTTTTTTTATATACTTATGTTTCTGACCGCACTTGACTTCTTAGTTCTGATTAGGACTGTATATTATTCTAATCCATTTTTAAAAACCATCCACTTGCATCAACCTAGAATTGAATAGTCACCAAAGGCTGACATTCGCACCAATAATTCAAGATAAGATCTTTGCCAAACTTGTAGACTATGTATGCATTTGATCATTAGTTTTCTACCACATTATCAAACAAACATATTCCAACTTTATGCCTATTTAATGTGCACTAATCTGGTTTGTTAACCTTCCAGAAGCTTAGCAATCAAATGCTGTAAGTACCTGTACCCCATACGCAACTACGACAACCTTTTTGATTGCTCTAGTTGTCAAAGCACAAAAAGCAAGACCAATATCAAAGGTTTCTCCAATAAACAATCTTAATTAGATAAGATTAGTCATCGCATCAATAGTTATGGTTTAATTAATTTCATTTGCACTAGTTGTATTAAATTATACAGCAATCGGACCTTGTAGTTAAATAGCGAAAAGGGTTTAAATCTTAGTTTAAAAAAAGTCACTATATGGTTAAAGCAAGATTGCGAACATAATACCTTGAAAACATATGTTACTTTCCAAATGGTAGAGCCAATAGTCGAGCAGTAGCCGTGGAAATTGGAAGGAAAACATCTGGCATCCAGAACTATTCTTTTACCAGGTTAGGTTCGAACACTATTTGCATGGATATTGATCTCCATAACTTGTGAGATTAATACCAACGTACGGACTTGGAAGGCACCAAGTGCATTGCTTATTCTTGAGTGAGCTCTTGTGTCTGGTTAATGGAAGATGATCATTTTGAGATAAGATAGTGATGCTTCCTTCCAATTAAAATGATGTAAAGATGGCCCTCGCCTCCACTAGGTATCAAATCTAGTGGAGATTTTTGTTATGTTTCGGATATGATCAAAAAAGAAGGAAAAAAAAAAAAAGTTAAAGATGACTATTGATTTAGCCTACATGGTGAAGAGGATCTTGGGTGCTATTTGAGCATGAAACAGGAATTATTTGAATCAGCTAAGATGTTGCAGGAAATCTCCATCACTGAAAGGAGACATTTGATTTCTTATCTGGAAATATGATTCTAATTTCTATGAAAGAAACATATATAATCTATAAACTTGTATTGCAGATATAGTGTTATCAAGTTATCAGCTTTACTCTGTCATAGTCCTGTAATTCAGAGTACAAATCGCTATGAGATAAATAGCTTCATCAAAGGATGACACTAATCGAAGCATCAAACACGCAATATAAACAACAAAACATTAACCTCGCAAGTAACAAAGAAACCATTTTCTTTTTTCATGTCAGCGAGTTCCCTGGCTTTCGTTGAATGTTAACCTCATTTACGAACAATAATGTCCTTTTTTTTTTTATCGCCCTTTCGGGTTGACAATCTGAGAGAAGATGTCGTTGGAGTCATCAGTTGTCATATTCATCTCATGATCATTTCCAGGGCGGACAGATGCCATACTGTGGTTTCTTAGACTCTCATCAGAAGTTTCACTTCCCCCTCCTATTGAACTGTGTTTAGATCCATCAGGGTTATCCTGAACTTGGAGAGCAAACTCTAGATTCCATAACACGTCTCCCATTGAGGGACGTTCATAGCCGGCTTCAGCCAAGCATTTCTCAGCGCAGTCTGCGAACTTTTTCAGGCATTCAGGTGCGATTTGTCCCTTGATATGAGGATCAACGATGTCGCCAAGAACTCCCTTTCGTTTACAGTGAAGGGCCCAATCTGCAAGACTAACTTGTTCCTTTGAAAGACTAGGGTTTAGAGCAGGCCTTGCACACAATGCCTCGAAAAGGACTACCCCAAATGAATAGACATCAGACTTTTCGGTCAGTTGTTGCCTCCTGAAGTATTCAGGATCCAAGTAGCCAAAACTACCCTTGACCACAGTGCTAACATGTCCCTTTTCCATGTTGGGACCCGTTTTTGAGAGACCAAAATCTGAAACCTTGGCAACCCAATTCTCATCCAAGAGAATGTTTGTAGTCTTAACATCTCTGTGAATGATTGTGTACTTGGCCCCAGTGTGCAGGTAGTGGAGTCCTCTGGCAGCTCCAATGCAAATCTCCAATCTTTGTTTCCATGATAGCTTAGGTTTCTTACTATTATACAGATGCTCCCTCATTGTCCCAAGTGCCATGTAGTCATAAACCAAGCACATCTCCTCATCTTCTTCGCAGAATCCAATCAATGAAACCAGATGCTTGTGTCTCAACTTAGAAAGCATCTCAATTTCAGTCTGGAACTCGTTAACTCCTTGTTCTGACTGTGGATTGGACCTTTTTATGGCAACCTTGGTCGTATTATCTATAACACCTCTGTACACCTTGCCAAATCCTCCAATACCAATGACATGGGACTCATCAAAATTCTTAGTTGCTTTTCTAATCTCTGGCAGCGTGAAGTGGCGACAAAGACCCTGAGCCAGTGAGGAAAGGTGGCCGCTATTACTCTTTCCAGAGATTGTTGATTTACTTGTTGAAGTGTGGGAGTTCCCGTAAATTGGTAGCCAGCTAGATGTATGTGAATCAGGACCAGGGAGTCTCTTCTTCTTTTGGTAAACAGCAACACAGATTGCAGCCACCACACAAATGCCAGCAGCCCCTCCAGCTGCTCCTCCAATTACAATTTTGTTATTTGATTTGAATTCCTTTCGGCTAGACTCTGCCACAACCTTGGCAAGCATTGCTGAGAGCTCAGGATTGGGTCCTGCCAGGTTCTTTTTTCCATCACTCATCTTAAATATCTCTATTCCATTGACCGATGCGTCATAGTATTCTGGTTTTGATAGGGTTGATGGATGCAATTCTATTCGAATATCTTCATCTCCTGGCCTATCATTGACAAAAACAGCGAAGTCCTTGTAAGTTGGTACTCCTATCCCTCCTGTCCAGGCAATTATATCAGCTGGATTAGGATCAGCTTCGGCACTCGCATTGTTGATGTAGATATTAAAAACTTTCTGGTTAACTTTCGTCATCTGGAACTCGCAGAAATGTAACCTCACAAAATATGTGAAATTGGCATCAACCAGAAACAGCCATGTCATGTTGAATTGTAGGTTCAAGTCTTTGGAAGGCCCCATGGCTCTTGCAGTTGCATAAACATCAGATGGTGCTGTGTAATCTGGCAATTTTCCATACTGTATTGTAACATTTTCACTCTGCAAGTCAACTCCAGTTGCAGCACCAACTAAATAAGGCATGTCATTGTACCAAGTCCTCGTAAGCCCACCAGAGTCTTTGTTTGGAGGAATATACTGCCCTGCAACATTGATTCTGTACATGGTCTGCAAATTTGAGTTTGTTGCATCAAAAGTTTGGTCAGAAAACCCCACCATAGTCCCTGTGCCGAAGATGTCAGGTATCGGAATCAACTCAATTGCATTTACAAATGCAAATGCATCAGGCTTATTTTCTGGCTTAAAGGTCACTTCGAGAACCTGAGTTTCCAAAGGAGCCAAAGAATACTCTTTGACTAGATAGGCCTGCGTGAGTGCCTGAGCAGTAATGGAAGCACTGAAATTGTTGAGAAGGGTCATCCCAGCGGCCACAACCGAGAAATAGGAGTTGGAAATGTTGAGGTTTAAATAATCAGCTGGATAAAAGGAGAGCCTCAGCAAAAGACGCTTCTTGGGCTCAATTGGGAGCTTATAGGTTGCTTCAGCAGTGAAAATTCTTGCATCCATGTACGGGACTGCCGAGAGAATTGAAGGGTCTTGGTACCGTGCTCTCGCTTGCGGATGATTTCCAGCGACGTACTTGGCATCTGGTTCCCAGTTTCGACCATCACTGTCCGTGCCACCATTTTCAGACCCACAACTCAAAGACAAAACTTTGGGGTCTGAACCTGATACGTAGAGGGCATTTAAAACAGCAGAGAAACATGCAAAACACAACAAAATGTCTGTTTTCGCATCCATGGCTAAAGGTGAAAGGGCAGGGAGCTTCTTCACCTCGGCGTACAGGAAAAGGAAAGGAAAGGCAGATTAAACAAAAAGCTTTCCTGTACGCCGGAATCTACAAAAAATACTGATGCTGGTTTCTCCTTATTGTATATCTTTGGGGAGTTTTGTAGCCTATTCAAGCTCAAGCCATTCTTTGATTAAGCATAGGAGCTCATGCCTGGATTAGATGGAAAAGAGACCAGGCAAGAAGAGATGGTAAATCTATGTATTTTCTTTTATGGTACTAGCTTTTTTTCCCCATTCTTTTCACTTCTCTTTTTCTTTTGTTGAAATTGGCAGGCAGTTGGAAATTGATGAAGGAGAGAAATAATCGTGCATTACTGTCTTTGGTTGGTTCTTGAATTCCTATTGAAAGCTACTAACTTGGGCTATATTTAGCACAGGTTTCCTGTAACTTCTCCGGATTGCTTCATGAAGGCAATTGTTACAGCCTGTTAAACTAAACGGAACGAAAATCAGGAGAAACTCGTGTGCTATTTTTAGACAATTCATAGACTCAACTATGACTTGCACAAACATTCCTTTGATTCTTACCATGTTAACGAAGAAATTATCTGAAGAACCATAGCATGTGTGTTATGCCCATATCAACCTACGGTTGAGGCTAATTACCACCTTCATATTTCAATAACAAGAGCAAAATTCCACTTGGAACTCCTTGGAGACGCAAGAATCTTGGGGTTGGGGTTTAGGAAAAAATTTTATGCAAAGAAGCAAAATCTGATATTGTGATAATAAACATACGTGAAACCAATGTCATGATATTGGAGGTTGCAGAAACAAAAACATGTCTTATCTTGCCTTAAGATTGTGATGGCGATCAAGACGTTGCTATTTGTTCTTCAAGACATTGAAACGTAATGCTACACAGTCTACTCACTTTTTTTTAAAAAATCAAACTCACTTTGTTTAGAAAGAACTAAACAACGCACCAAAATAAAAATAAGTCAGCCTACTGAATGTACTACCATTAAAACAGAAAAATAACTATGTCTTAACATTATTTATTCACACTACAAAAAAATTGTAAATTACTGGCGGAAAAACTTCCGCAGTAAATTAGTGACGGAAACAACCTTCCGTAGGTAAAGTTTCGAGAAAAAGGTTATTTGTGACGGAAAAAAATACATCGGTAAAAGAGAAGACGAAACTTTGCTACTAGAAATTAGTGACGAATTAGTAAGTCATTGTAAAAATAGGTACCAATGATTCCTGGCAAAAAAAAAAAAGCCTATGAAGTTCACTGACAAAAATAAATTCCATCAGTAATATACCGATCCGTAGGTAAATTCAACAATGTCGGCTTGTTATTTTAATTTGAAGGAAAACGACGTCGTTTGTTCAACCACAAACCATGTCGTTTCCTTATCACGTTTAGCTAAGGCATCGAACCCCTCTCCTCATCTATCGAAGGTGTCTGAAAAAATGTTGTGATTTTTTCCCTCCAACCACTTCGTGGTCATCTTTTGTTATTCTCTGGTTATATACCATCGTCGTCGTCTTTGTCTCCGGTTAATCATCCATTGTGCTAAGTTATTCCTCCTTTCCACTTGGTTTTCTGTTTTCCTACTTGTTATTGTTAGGGAAGTTTTTGTTTGAGTCAATTTTGGTTGATGTCCTTTGTGTTGTCTGCATTTATTTCAGCTGTTAATGGTTCATTGTGTGTCTGAATGTTTTCCTGTTGGTGAAGAATGCCAGGTATTCGTGTTTTTGTTAATAGTTAGGAATTAATTTGTTATGCCTATAAAGTGTTTGATGAAAAGCTTAAGGGGATTTTTTTTATAAATATGATAAATGGATTTAGAAATAGTGTGGATTTAGATACAAAATGGATAAGATTGATCTTGAGGGTTATATATCAAACAATATCTTACATGCATGAGACAAAAGATTTTTAGTACCAGGAGTTTGAGGTACAAAAAAAATATTCTTTAATATTTTTTATTTTATATAATTTTATACATTAATTTGATTAATATTGTAGTTTATAAGTATTTATAATATGTTTTTCCTTTTTTTTAAAACGAGTTTTTTTGGGATTCAAAATTTGATGCTATAATTTATAATGTATGAGAGAGATGAGCTCGTACATGTTATAGAGACTCTCTTGGTTTGATATACAAGAATGATGTACAACCCCCATATATATCTAAAGAAATATAGATTCGTTGGCAGCAATGTTGGACATCACCCGAGACAATGTTCACTTGAGAATGCAATTTTGCAGATAAATGTGGAGGATCAGAGGGAGAGAGTTTATTTGTATACACTCGAGTGAGTATCTATGACTCATCGGGAGCATGTAGAGAAACTTGTAAGTATAAAAAATTTACACTTATATTCTAATTTTTGTACTTTACTGTATGAAATTTAGAATGAAAAAATATATATATTATGAAGAATAATAGTGCTATAAATGTCTGGTATTATTAATGAATGTGTTATTGAGTATATTTTTTTGTTTAATAGAAGATAAATATCATAAAAATAGAAGAAACTGTCCTGAAACTTTTGTAAATTGTAATTCAATTATAACAATTTATTCTGACGCAAGAAAAGTCTAAGAGCAAAAAGCTTACACTATGCCAGTTCGTTTTGCACATTCATACTAAGAAATATGATTGTATGACCTTTGTTAATACCTTATGTAGATAACTTCATGTATATAAAATCTATACTTTAATATTAATTCTTAAAAATTATCATTTATTACCATAAACAATTATAATGATAAGACCAGATACAAGAGAGCATTGAACGACAATCTCAGAACTCTGAAACTATTGATAAGAGTCAAACATATCTTAATATAGTGAGTGGTAAAGACCGCCATGGAAAGATTTTTAGCTTAGGATTATTTGCAAACACGTGTTATTCACAATCCTCCACATCAATTACAACTGGATCTAGTAAATGGTCCGCATCAAATGAGAGAGTCATTCAGCTTAAGAATACAGTAGAGAGGTTGATGAAGTGCATAACCTAGCTCTATAATAAAGTGGATGAGTTGAAGGAGAGGGACATGACCTCATTGCAGCAGTCAAAGCATCTACCTTCACCAACTACATAACTTGATAAATGGATAATTGAATATATTTTATGTTTTGCTACTCTTAAGTTTTTGTATAAATTCTTAATTTACAGTTATTTTTCAAGAGTCTTATTGGTGTACATTATAATTTTTATTATATTACCAATGAGGACAATTTTTACTTTATATTATTAATCAATTTTATATTATTTCAAGAAATTACATATACAAAAAAATCAAATAATTATCAAGAGAAAACTAAAGTAAGAAGAGAGAAATGGTAGTTGAAATTTATCATAGTTAAATTTCATAAATTAGTAGCAAAATATTTTAATTTCGTAAGTAATTTACCGATAGAATGAGTATATTTTGTCAGTACAAATTTAGAGGTGGAAAATGTTATTCGTAGGTAAAATTTTGCTATGGATATTGTAATTCTGTCGGTAAATTAGCTACAGAATTTTGTACATACCGATAATAATACAAAATTTTGTTGCTAAAATTACTGACGGAATTATAATATTTTCGCTAAATTTATAGACAGAATAAAATTATCGACAAAATAAAGTTACCAACAACTTACTGATGGAACTTTAATATTTTGTCGCCAAATTTACTAACAAAATTACAATATTTTGTCACGAAATTTACGACGGATTCACAATATCCGTTGCTAAAATTTATGACCATTTTTTTGACAACTCTTTCTGGTAATTTTTGTCGATAAAAGTTTTTCTTTTTTTGTGTAGTGTTAGATTTTTGAGTGTAGAAATGTAGTTGATCTATTTTCAACTTCATAATCTAGTAACAGGCCTCTTTCATAGAACTTCAAATTTTGATGCAACTCTTTAACCTTTTCTTTCTTGTTTTTATGCAAATGATTAAACTTCAAATTGGATATTGCAATTACGAACAAGATCATAAGAAGCATGCAAATTAGGCATATACGTGCTTATATATATTTTTTTATTTTTTTACATAATATAGTAGCGGTATTCTTTAACCCAAAAAAAAAAAAAAACTGTCTGAATTAGACAGAAATAAACAATAAAAAGCACACCCTCAAGTCCTAACCAAAATTGGCCAAACTTTGCTCCAAATTTAACATAGGACGTTACAAATGAACGGCACCACACATCAATCCCCCCAACGGCCAGCCGCACTCCCACCTGCCCCGCCATTAAAGCACCCTTCCTTTCACATCCTCCTTTAGCTGGTTGTTCCGGTGTCGTAAATTTCCCATTTTCTTCACCGGAACATATATAACCTTATATATTACACATACACATCCCTAAGGGGTAACATCTAATTCACCATCCCTGTTGCACACGCGCCTCCACTAGCCGTCCAACGCTCTTCTAAGTTGCTGGCGGCCAACAGCTGCTGTTCGCTGTTCGCCGCTCGCAGCCACCTTCGTTGTGACCCTTTTGAGCTTTTTGTTTGTCATTCTCGTTATACATAGTATGATGACAGACAAGGACCCTAAGACACGGGATGTGACGTTGTCCTCGCCGTTGTCCTCATCGTCATCATCACCATCAATGCCCGACTCAGAGTCAGAGGAGTTGGAGAGGATGCCATTGGCGCCACCAAAGTGGATGAGCAAGAAACGGAGGCTGTCAAAGCAGTTGTCAATGGTGGAGACGCCGCGAGATATTGCGTGGGAAAGGAGGCGTCGTCAGTTCCTCCGGCAAGTGAAGAAGAAAGACGGAGTTGTGGACTCCGATGACTTGACAGACGATGACTTGCATGAGCTCAAAGGGTGCATAGAACTCGGGTTTGGGTTCAACGAAGAAGAAGGTCAGCAACTTTGCAACACGTTACCGGCTCTGGACTTGTATTTTGCGGTGAACCGCCAGCTTTCACCAAGCCCCGTGTCGACGCCACCCAGCCGAAGATCAACCTCGTCGTTGGGTGGACGGTCGTCATCATTTGGTAGCCCTAAGAGTGAATCAGATTGGAAAATATGCAGCCCAGGTAATAATAATAGGAGACCATGCATGTCTTTAACGCTTTCCTTCTTCAACTCAATATTTGCGTTTCACACAATTACCTTTCCATTGTCATTTTCGCGTACATGTATGAGATTGATCAAACTATTTGAGAACCATTAAATGAAGAAAGTGTAGGGAAAATAAGGTATGCTTAATAATTTCCATACTCAAGACATGGAACAATGTAGGATACCACTGCATGTTTTTGTACTAAACAGTGACATAAATATAAGTTGAACAGAGTTTTGAACGTAGATTGTAGATGTCGTCAGAAAGAAGACGTATGTCTACAATATACTAGATGAAATACTCAAGACTCAAATAAAAAATTTAGTTAAAAAAGTCAAACTTAAAAGCCATTGAAAACTTCGATTTCTAAGTAGGATAGATTACATGAAGGGCTGGTGGAATTTATGATGTTTGTTGGGAAATTTCAGGGGATAATCCTGAGCAGGTGAAGACCAAATTGAGGCATTGGGCTCAAGCGGTGGCTTGTTCAGTTATGCAGTCTTATTGACAAAAAGTGTTGTGTAGAGAAAAGAGAGAGCGGGAGACAGATATGCCGTAGAAGGACAGAAAATAGAATGACAGAAACAAACGTACTGGTTGGCTTACAAAGCTTTGTTGAAGAATTACTTCTTCAGGGTTGCTTCAATTGGAGGGACATGCATGGAGCCAACAATAAAAAGAACTGGGTTCTGCGATTCAGGAGAGGCGCTTTTCAAATTTCTTCCAAGGCCATGGTCAGCAGCAGAGGAGTGTAGTTAATTTGGTGTTTTATTTTTTCATTTGTCAAAACTTTTGGTAATTTAGAGGGTTATATATGCATACATCATCACAAATGTATTAACACGCGAATCATCTCCTTCTTCTTCTTCTTGTTTTTCTTTCAAGCTCGTTAATAATGTCAATGCTAATTTGTTGCGTCAGAACATATGCATATGTAACAAATTAATATCCTTTTCTCTTCTTGTTCCGTGGGAATTGAAAGGCACCGGTTGACTTTGTAGGTGGCATCTTTTATTTTTCTTCTGCAAATGCACATTACATTCAAGGTAATTATACCAGAGCATCTTTTTCTTTACCCCTTGTATCTAAACCAACAATTTTACTTCAAGTCTAACATAGTTATTACATATATCTAAAACTACAATTCGTGTGGATTATTTTTATGAATTACATTAACTTAATTACAAATATTTTTTTGAAATAACATTAAAAGATATATATGTATAAATTATACAATTCTAACTTAAATTAAAATTTTACCATCACATCCAAAAATCGAATTTGATCATTAAATTTAATATTATCTCTTTAAAATATAAAATTTAATATAAGTATTAATATTGGGCTCCTCTAAAAAATATTAAAATAGTTACCCTTTATTTGTATGTAATTCGTATTAAAAATAACAATTAATATCCTAATATGAAGTTAGTATCTATCATATTCTTTAGGTCAAATTTTCTTGTTAAAGCTATTTTCAATTTTCATCCCCTTATCTTTTAACCTAGTTCTTTTTATATCACAATACATGTATACAAATGTTTACACAGGAATAGTTATATGATAAGTCAAATATGAATGCAATCACAAAATATTAGAAATATTATAACATTCATACACTACAAGGAAAAAGAGAAATACCGACTGTAAAATACCGACAGTATAAAAGTCGTTGGAAATACCGACCGAAAAAACATAACGGTCGGAGAAATTGGTTGGGGTTCAACTTTTTCCGACCGAAAACTATTCAGTCGGTGAATATGTTGAAATAATTTCCGACGCGCTATTTTCGTCGGAGATGGAGTCGGTGAATTCCTCACCCTTCAGTTAATGAAAACGACGTCATTTTGGTTTAAACCAAAACGACGTCGTTTTGGTTATTATTTAGGGCTGCGTCTGCGATTCTTC
>JANZLD010000003.1:51546884-51563832 GCA_026413575.1 Erythroxylum carthagenense
TATGGTTTAAAATTATATAATAATTAATATATTGTGCTTTGCATAATGTTTAATATATTTTAAATAATATTTATATGCATAAATAATTTTTATTGCAAAATAAAATATAGTTAAAATTAAAAGTGTTTTTTTATTTTTATGTTGTCAAATAGTCTATTGTATGAAGTTCTTTCAAAAAAGTTCTTTTTTAAATGATAGCCAAATAGTCAACTAACTTCTTAGAAATGCTCTTTTTAGAAAAACTTTACTTACAAAAGCTTTACTGATATAAGCCCATTCAAACAAGCATTAAGTTAGAATCCTAATATAACTCTACTAGCTAATATCACAACCTTATCCTATCTTATCCTTATCATATTACATCTATCTAACCAATAGATGTCATCCCCATCTAATTAGGACTCTATCTAATAGGATTAAGTTACATCACATTAATAAGATAAAAGATTACCCTATCTAGGAATGATTATGATTATCTACGAAGACCTCTTCTACCTTCAGGTGATCCTTCTATATGATCTTTATATCTTAATGTTGATGTTCATCCACTGTGATCTTATCTGCCACGTCATCATGTGCCACATCATCCATAGTTTTCACGTCACTACTGATGTGTTTTCCAAGTCACCACTGTCTATCCGCACATAGGTCCATCAATGCACATCCATAGACAAGTTTATTTTCTATTATGAAAAGCTCACTCATGGTGCAGTCTCGTCGCTCCATAACTAAGTACAAGTCACAATATGAGTTAGTATAAAACCTCGCATACTTTATATACCTTCGAGCTGCCTCACCGAAGCCCAGTGCTTATGCGCATTTCCTCACTCGCATACCTTCATGCATCCTTGCTGGGTCTTGCATGCCTTTGTGTATTCTTGCATACCCTTGGGTCTCACATGACTTAGTTCGTCAACTCCGCGAGGCCTCACTTCTGAATCTCATGTCTCGTCGAAGATTTTTGCCAATGCACGCTTACGTATATCAAATCTCGCCTACTCTTGAAGTTTTTGCTGATATTTCCAGCATCCCTCCCCTACTTCGTAAGTTTTTCAAGTTTTGCTCGCCAACTCACAAGACTTCGCCTTCTTCCCTAGTCAATACGCCTTCCTCATGCTGACCTGCGTGTCAAGCATTGGCCAAGGCTCGCCAACACCTGCATGATCCTCCAATCTAGACTTAGGGGTCTAACACATACCATAAGGAAATTCTATCCCCCATCCTTATCTTACAAGTAATCTGATGCTGTACTCTCTCCCTCAACCTAAGAATTTGGTTAGAGAACTATAAAAACCTGTCTTTAAATCTGATTGCCCATAGATTTCCACCCCTTAATATATAGGTATGCACCTATTTAACCCATAATGATTCCTTCTCACTTAAAATTCTCCACAATCTTTTCAATAATAATCGTTTGTTGCTTTTGCCAATTGACTCCAAGCCCAGTCCTCCATTTGCTTTAGGTTGATAATTTTGAGTCTAACTGACTTTAGCCATCCCTTTTTCTCTTTACCCTTACCCATAGGAATTGTTTCATCATTTTTTTTCATAGTTTTGATTAGCCCCTTGGAAAGGAAAATGTGGGAATAACAATAAGTATTCATAGACATAATAATTGATTTGAGGAGCTAAAGTTTTCCTCTATAGGATAACATCTTGGTCGTCTATGAATCTATTCTCCTTTGTATCCTTTCAATAAGGGGTAGGCATGCTCTAAATTTGAATCTTCTTGAAGAGATAAGGATGCCTAAATAAGTGATAGGAGGCTCTTAATTACCCATTCTAGTGATAAGAGATATAACATTAGCTAGGTGTGCAACACTTTTCGATAAGATGAAGTAAATTTTTTAAAAATTGATACTTAATCTTGACATCTCCTTAAAACTTAGTAAGGTAATCATTAAGACCATAATTGAGGGGATATCAGCCTTACTAAAAAGGATTAGGTCATCTACAAAATATAGGCTGGTTAGTGAAAACAAATTACACTTGGTATGGAACTTGAAAAGTGGAGTCGAGGAGATCTTATATTTTAGCATGATGGTAATAGCCTCCATGCATATTAGAAATAGGTAAGGGGAAAGAGGATCCTCTTGCCTAAGTCCCCTTTTGCCTTTAAGCAACTCAGTAAGACTCCCATTGATTATGATCCCAAAAGAAACAGTAGAAATACACTCCTTTATCCAATTGAGAAAAAATATGAGGAAACCCATAACTTCTATAATCTGCAGTAAAAAACCCCAATTGACACTATCAAAAGCTTTCCAGAGATCTACTTTTAATATGCAATTCTGAGGCAATTTTCCTCTTGTGTAACCTTTCTGAAGTTCTTGTAAAATTAGGATGTTGTCCCCAATATTTCGCTTACTTAAGAATGCTCCTTGATTTTCACTGATGATGTAGTGTAGCACAACTTTCAGCCTATTGGCCAGTATTTTAGCAATAATATTGTAGCTGAAGTTAGTTCATAAGATAGGCTTGAAATCGCTCCATATAGTAGTGGTGTGAGTTTTTGGGATCAAGCATAAGGAAGTCTTGTTGATCTCTTTGAGGAATACTCCTTTTTTGAAAAATTCATACACTGCTTCTTTCATAATTTTCCCTGTTGTATTCTAAGTTTTTTGATTGACGAAACCATTCAGACCATTTAATCCAGGAGCCTTCGAGCCATTCATTTTAAATCCCACCTCTTCTATCTTTTGATTTGTAACTTGCCTAATTAAAAGATCTACTTGATCTTTAGGAATTTTAGTAGAAATAAACTTCCTAAAATCTACACCGCAAGAGCTAGTATTACCCTCAAATCTTAGGATCTTTTGGAAGTATTTCAAAGCATTTTGAGTAATTTCAGCTTGCTCATACAAAATATCCCCTATTTATGTTTCTATTGAAGTGATACTATTAAAATTTCTCCTAGCCTTAATGGTATTGAAGAAAAACCTAATGTATCTGTCTCTTTCCCTAATCCAGTAGATTATGGACCGCTGTTATAATAAAGAGTTACGGTTATCAACTGCTTACATGTAAGATTTCAGGGCCTCCTTCTCCTCCTTCACAATAATCTTATCAGTAGGATTATCTGCTAATGATTTCTGTAAGAGTGAGAGTCAATGCCTAGCAGTCTCTAGCCCTTACATTGTGCTAATACCCCTTCTTCCATTTTCTCTTTTCAATTCCTACTTTATGGCCTTTAGTTTTTGCAAACAGATAAATTGTTTAGTTCCAATTACTTCTACCTCCATTCCCTTGTTGACTATTTCTTGGAAACCTTCTACATTGATCAAGAAATTGTAAAACCTAAAAGGGTGTTTAAAATAAACCTTTTTGAATAAATTGTCCACCCTAATCGGGGCATGGACTGAGAATCCTGTCTCTAAAAACATAGATTTACTATTTGGAAATGTTATTAACAACTCCACATTCACTAAAGCCCTATCCAATTTCTTTCTGATTAGCCAATTAGAGCTCTTCTTGTTGCTCAAAGTAAATCTATAACCCTCGTATGTTAATTCAGAAATTTGCACATATTTGGTGCAATCCAGCAAGTCGGTATTGTAGTTATGCAAATTACAGTTCCTTTTAGCTTCAAATTGATAAATAGTATAGTTGAAATCTCCACTTATGATCTATGGACCACTAGTTGTTCTTTTAAGTCTTCTCATAGAAGTCCCTAGGTCCATTCTTTGAAATGCAGTATGATGACCACAAAAAAAGGTGGCCAACACTGAAGTATGCTCCATTGTGAAAGTCATTTTTGTATACATAAATTGTTCACTTGCTTCCAAAACCTCCACCTCTTTAAACTCATCATCATAGACTATGATGATTCTTCCATACCTATAGTACTAGTGATTGAATTTTATCTTCCATTGACTCTCAAAACAATCTAATTTATTCAAGTTTACAAGCCTTATTTTTGTTTCTAAAAGACAAAATAATTTAGACTTCTCATGCTAGACAAACTCCTTCAAGGCATTGAGCTTCGAAGGGTTGTTTATTCCTTTGACATTTTAAACTAGAAAGGTCATGTAATAATAATTTTAACTTTTGAGCTTTTCCTACTACTCTAATTGCTCTTTCTAGTTTGTACTTGTTCCATCTTTTCCCTCTGACTTTCCACCTTATGCAAAGGATCTTATTGTTGTGGCCCTTAGGTGGCAGCCTGTTGCTAAACTTCTAGGAGATTTCCATTATGCAACTCTTCTTTATCTGTAATACAGTTATCCGTTTCCACCCCTCCCTCTGTTTGTTATGCTTCATAATTTATGTTACCAACCGTATATGCTATTGATCCTCGACATTATGTTTAGTTTGATCCCCTTAGCCGTATAGGGCTAATTTCTATCTACTTGAATACCCAATTCCTGATCCACCAGTATCCTTTTCTACACTTCAAGTACTTCAGTTTCTATTTTCTCCTCTGTATTATTCTCATCTACCCCCTTCAATTCTCCATAATCTCCCCTAACAAAAACTTTCCTTGATGGTTTCCATGTTTTCCCCTAAACTTATAGTGAAGGTTTCCAATGATAAGTAACCATGACTTTATCCTCCTTTAGAGAATTTCCATATGCTAACCTTAAAATGGGAATATAATCTTTCATCTCCTTTGAAATATCCATGTTCACACATAATCTAGCACAACTAACCTGCTTCCTCAAAGTTGTATTTTCATCCATATAAATTGGCTTTCCTAAATAGCTAGCTAACAAGCTTAAGCCCCTTAGTGGTCCAATATTCAGTGGAACATTGTGGATGTTCACCCATAGGGGTATATTTTAACTCTAATTTTCTTTAATTCCATACCATACTGCCAATTTTAGAGAAATAATGGAAGCTATGAGATCTGTCATGATCTTGCTTCTATCACTTTTTGAGCCTTTGATTTTGAGCTAAATGTAAAAATGATGTTGTCATTTTCTGTTAACATTACCACTTGAATGCCTCTTCCTTTCAAATTTCTTTGAACCCATGCTTGTATTATAGGAAAAGACGGGTGTTTATCCATGAAGAAGCCAATGATTGTTGCTTCCCAAGTTCTTGCTCCCTCCTGCAAGATGTCAAGACTTTGGGCCACCACCAACCTCCCATCAACTTCCATCGGGGGGCTGTAGAAAAGAGAGGATTCAGTGCTTTCCCCTACAACCTCTTTCCAGATTCTCCTGGTTCCCTTAATCTTCTGGTAAGCTGTTGTGGCTGGTTTGGGTGGGTTTGGATGAGTAACTGAGGTGGATGCTTGCTTCCAGATATTGGGAGCAAGTGCCACAGGGTTTTGGAACACGGGACTTGATAAAGGATGAGGATGAAGGGGAATGGATATTAGGTTTTGTATTAACAAGTGGCAGATTTGTGGGTAATTCAGTAGAGGAGGGTGGTGAATTGCATGAGGGTAAAGGGGAAAAATCAGTGAGGTTGGGAGGTGTGAGGCCAGACATTGTGAGAAATAAGCCTAATTTTGGTAAGGAAACAGTAGCGCAGAGAATGGAGCAGGAAATGTTGGTCTAGAAATGGTAATATAAAGAGGGCGGGAAAAGGTTTTGAGAAGGAAAGACAACACTACCCCTAATCTAAAGTAGGTGCTATAAGGAGGCTGGAGGAACGAGAAAGCCTAATTTGGAGATGAACAAGGTTGAAGAAGATTAAGAGAGAGCTTCAGCCAGAGGAGCAAAGACAGGGGAGAAGAATAAAGGTGAGAACTCAGTCTGAGCTCCACATGGTGTAGTCTTGTCAATCAATTCTTAAGATCTCTATAATAGTTAATATATTATAGAATTAAGGTACTAATTCAAGTAGTCAGAACAAAAAGAAAGGCAACCACTAATCAATTCGGAAGATCTAGCATTTTAACAAGGTTAAGAACATAAAAGGAGCATGACTAGCCAAAAAGTCAAGTAGTGAAGTAAAACTCAGAACCCCGACAAGAAGTTTCTATTTCTCTAAAAAGTGAAAACTTGAGTTTTTTCCCAAAAAAGCGATCATAAGTCTATTTGAAATGTTTAAGCCCTAAACAAATTTTTGACAAACTAAAATTTAATAATTAAAAAATTCAATCAATTAAATTGTAAAAACTTTGAATCGTTTAATTTTTTAATTTAATTTTTAACTTTTCGATTAGATTTATTTTAATAATTTTTATTGTTAAAAAGCAATCAACTTATTAATTAATCAGCCAATTTTTATAAATTATTAATTTTTATAAACTATAATTAATTAATTAATATTTATTTAATAATTTCTTTTTATTTTAATTTCCTATATATTGCAAATACTTTAAACTTTTTGACTCGCTTAACTTCCGGTCGATTTTAAAAGTATTGCCAAAAACCCTTTTAGTTCCTGTGCTTATAAACCCCAGAATCCGAGGGTAGAACGACAGTTGCAGCAACCCAACTGTCCTGTGAAGTACTTCCCACAACAAAATCCTACAAACATTATCGGGCCCATCAAAATCTTTCTAACTACTTAACCCTTCAGGGATTTGTCTGGTTTTGTGAAAACTATTCTACTTCAATCTCATCACCATGGCTCCTGATGCTTCCACTGCTCTTGCAGGTACGTATGCTTTCCCTCGTATTTCGTTTCTTGTTTTTTGTGTGTATGCAAACACCACTGAATGTTCTGCAAGCAGATAAATCTGCAATTTTTAAGGTAAAGCCTTGAACTTGTCGGTGTTCACCTTCTATTTCTTTGTGAAGTTTATAGCATTTATCTTATGATGCTTTGGTTGAAATTGTAGAAGTTCAGAAAGTTCACCAACTTTTGGATGCTGCACGCACTGGGGATCTTGATCTTCTTAAGAGTATGCACTTACTGTCTTTTATTGTTGCTTTTTATCTGGCGGAGGGTGATCTCCTGTGTGCTTTTTTTCGTTGGAGTTTTGTCGGTCCTCCTTTTCTTTTGGGTTTTATAATGAAAATTCAGGGATATTTGCTTGAATACAGAAACTGCAACGGAGCTCGATGATGGAAAGGGGATGGCAAATTCTGTGGCGGGTGTCAAGGACGCTAATAAAAGAGGAGCATTGCATTTTGCTGCGAGAGAGGGTCGGACGGAGATGTGCAAGTACTTGGTAGAGGAGTTGAAGCTTGATGTGGATACAAAAGACGAGGAAGGTATGTATTTGAATGGGAATTACTTAATTAACAAGGGTCACCTATATCAGACCTTTTTCTTTGTGTGAATATAAATTCCCTCTAGAATTAAACATCAGAGTTTTTAAATTTGTTCGTGTAATTTATTATCAAATTCTCATGATAAGACAGCTTTTTATGAATATACAGATTACTTTGTGACACTATCTGTAAAAGGTGTTCCAGTTGCTGAACTTTTGGTTTATTTCGTCTTGCAAAATTTGTTACTTGTGTGCAGGTGAGACTCCTCTGCTGCATGCTGCTCGGCAAGGGCATGCTACCACTGCCAAATACCTTATTGATCATGGTGCCAACCCTGCTATATCAAGCGATTTGGCGGCTACAGCTTTACATCATTCTGCTGGGACAGGTGTTCATACCTTTAGTGCTTTATTTTGTTTTGTTGCTTTTGGCAGAATGGTTTGGAGGATGCCAGGATATTAATGCACTTACAAGCTTTTGTAGCATCATTTCTATATGATATATGTATATAATTTTCGATATCCGTCCAGAAATAGAAATATGATCAGTATTAATCCTTTGGATCTTAATTGAATTTGAATTTGCACTCTGGTTTATTTACAGGAGACATTGAGTTGCTGAAGTACATACTGTCTAAGGGTGTTGATGTTGATTCACAAAGTGATGCTGGCACTCCATTGATTTGGGCTGCTGGCCATGGACAACAAGATGCTGTAAAAGTTTTATTAGAGCACCATGCAAATGTAATTGAATGCCATACCTTGTTTCTTCTTGTCAGAGTTCTGTTTGGTATTACCGGTGGCAACCATTTCTTAGTTGGAAGGGCATATAACATGACTTCCTTCCCTGGATTGGCAATCTTATATTTTTATGTATGTTGATTGTTTCTTTTTCTTGGTTTCATGTCTCCTCTTTGGGGAGCACTTCTTTTCTCCCGACATGGATATGTTATGCGCTCTACATGCACTTGTTTCCAGCTGATTGTTTCTTGAAACAAGATTGAATTGACATAACGAGATTTTGCCGGTTTTTGGCTTGTGCTAGTCACAGGGTCACCATTCTAATAGTTAGTGAGAATTGACATGATTTGACACATAAGCATTATAGGCATTGTTATTCTCATCATTTGTTAGCATTCCTGTTATATGTCATTATACTGTTATGCGTTGAGTTTTTCATGCATGGTCCTCTAAGATTTCCTAATATATGTGTTGATGGTGTGGAATTTTATACCAGGTCTAAGAATACAATTGTTCATTTTTGGTGGATTTTCCTTTGTCTTCGGTAATAGTATGGGATTTGATTTTGGAGACTGCATTCTTTTGTGTTACCTTACTGCCTATTTTGTTGTATTTTTCCTTTTTTGTTTTCTGTTTAGTAGTCTGCTTGTGAACTTGAATGATTTCTCATAGAATAATTGATATCTTTTTCCTCTCTCTATATTTCTCACTCTTACCTTTTTGTCACTTCAAAGTCTCCTTCTGCTCTTTCTTCTCTTCATTTCTCATTTTCATTTGGTTTCAGAGTTTCTTACGTTTCCCCCTTTTCATTGCATCTGTATTTGACTATTTCTCAGTGTGATTCAGAGTGTCAAATTTGACTTCCGGTTTGGCCATTTACGGTGTTTGATTTTTATAATTTTCTTTTTGCAGCCCAATGCTGAAACTGAAGATAACATAACGCCCTTAATGTCAGCTGTAGCAGCTGGTTCGCTGGCATGTATTGAGTTGCTGGTTCAGGTAGTCTTGAATACTTATTTTATTTGCTTGCAAAAGATGCTACCTGGCTTTTGGAGGCATATATCTTATAAATCCAAGAGCGGAGAAAATAAGTCCTTGTCATCTTTATTGGTTTTCTGCTTCTTTTGAAATTTAAAAGGAAACTATTTGATTGATAGTGTTGTCAATTAGACTACTAAAAGGAATTAACAGAGTTTTAAAATTGGGAACGGAGTGGGCCTCATGCTTAAGTGTATGAGCCAAATTGTTGAAAAAGCAGAATTACATGTTCTGAGGGATGATTCACATTAAGTTTCTAGAATTACTTCTTGCATTATGCATTATGTTTACACAAAAATTGTGCTGACTGTTGACCAGAAAGGAGCAAATTGTTAAATCCTTAACTAATGGGTAGCAAACTTATGGTACACCTATTCACACTTGGTGTTGATCAACGTTTTCCCTTTTTATCTACTAACAAGCTTCTTGGGTAGGTCGGATGGTACTATTTTTTAAAATTAAACTTTTTTAATCCACTGCTCTGCTTTTCTCTTTTGTCAATGCTTAACTTGAAGGAATTTCACTGTTGTATGCGGTTCTTAAATTCATTACTTTGTGTTTATATGGTTGGTATCAATTGTAATTTTGGGAATTTGCTTCTGGAATTTGTTCTGTACATGGTTTTTTCAATGTGATTCAGGAAAAAATCTTCATTAATGCTTGGCAGCATCTTTACAATTGCTCCAGTTACACTGATGCATATAGCTTTGTCTTTTATATTGCTATAACCCTTAGATTTTTGGTGTAGGTGGGTGCTAAAGTGAATTTGATTGCTGGTGGAACTACGCCATTGCATATTGCTGCCGATAATGGGAGCCCAGAAATTTTGAACTGTTTATTGGAGGCTGGAGCTGATCCTAACGTTGCAGACGAGGTGAGATTGCCACTGCATTGATTTGCTTAAGCATCATATCCCCTTCTTGTCCTAACTTTGTTTCTTTGGATGCATGTTTACTACTAGAAGAATCGACATGCCTTAGGCACAAAAATTTTGTTTGTATTTGTGTCTGCACCCATTAATATCCATATGGATATGCTTGGTGTTTCTTTGGATTAAGTTTAGGTAGAAGTGGAATTCTTGACATTAAGTACAAAGACAATTTCATATGCATGCTTGAACAATGATTACAACCCCTTTTGTGGAAACTCAGGTAGAATTTTGTATACATGCTTGAACAATTTCAACTGATGATTACGTCCCTTTTTGTGGAAACTCCATAGTTCTTAATGAGTTATTCTTTGACATATAAATAAAGGAAATAAAATGAAAGATCACTGTTGAAGAATTTTGATTTTCTGTAACTTTTTGTTGGTAAATTGGGAAAACTGATATCTAGTAGATAATGATTCCAATTGAATAGGAAAATCTTATCTTAGATTCAGGATAAGATAAATCAGCACCTTAGTTAAGGTGCCGCAGATTAGTAGAGAGAAGTAATTAGGATACCGTTTCTATGCTAGTTGTATTTTAGTTAGGATATTGATTCTATACTGGCTGTATTTTTTCCTATTTATGATGCATCAGTCAAAGAATAAAAGGGGAAAACTTTAGTTGTGGTTTTCCTATTCAGTTTTGTCAAAATGGTATCAGAGAGTTAGGATTAGATCATGAATTTCAAGGCAGCCATGGTGGGTTCTAGTTCGACTTATTCAAATGACAGTAGTGAGACGACATCAGGAGGAAGTAGCAGCATACCTGCACCTATTTCTCTCTCAAAAGATGCTCTCCAAATCACCATTCATAAGCTGAATGGTCCCAGTCTGTACATTTGGTGATTGATGGCAGGGGGAAGCTCGGATATTTAAATGGTGAAGTCGAATAACCAGCTGAAAACGACCCTCGATATTGGCTACTGTGTTTAGAAAACTTAATGGTTACTGCATGGTTAATCAATTCTATGGAACCAGCCATTGAGAAGTCCTCCATGTTCATGCCACAACTTGTGATGTTTGGGATGTAGTTAGGGAAGCATATTCAGATCTGGGTAACCACTTACAATTATTTGAATTAAACACCAAAATGTGGAAAATGCAACAAGGTGAGAGGAATGTAACAACATATCATAATAAAATGATGTTTGTATGGCAGGAATTAGATTTGTTAGATGAAGAAAGCTAGGTAAATCCGAGTGACGGTGCTTGGTACAAGAAGAAAGTTGAAAGAGGACAATATTTGTCTTTTTGGCTGGATTGAATAGAGACTTGGATGAAGTTAGAGGTCATATTTTGGGGATAATCCTCTAGCAGCCATAAGAGAAGTCTTCTCAAAGGTACGGAGAGAAGAAGCAAGAAGACAAGTGATGTTGCAGAATGCTAGTGAAACCATAATAGGGAGGGAAGGTTTAGCTTTTGTGACTCGAGGAGCTGACTACGATGGAGAAAAATGTTGTGGAAAACAAAAGTCTTGGTGTGGCCATTGTAAAAATTCATGGCATATTAGGGAAACTTGCTGGAATCTGAACGAAAAACTAGCTAATTGGAAAAAGAAACTAGGCAATGACACTAAGATAAGGGGAGAAGTCAGAGCGTTCCAAGTGAGAAATTCTGATTTAGGACAACAATCATCTTCAGAATCTCTTCCTTTCACTATTTACACCAAATGTTTAAATCTCAAAATAATCCTAATCCATCTTGTTCTCTAACTCATTCAGTGAAGATGGGTTCTTAGATTGTTCAGATCTCAAGATTGAGTTTGTTCAAAGTGATAACTCTAATGATCATTCACAAAGAGACATCACAAAGTTATTGGAAGCAAAAGAAGTAAATATTGACAATGTTGAATCGATTAGTAAACTTGTGACAATGCTATCACAAAATGATAATACTAGAAACATGGAGATATATGAGAAACAGTACAAAGGTCTTATATGTCCATAGGAACACCTAGCATAAAAACGGAAGGATCTTCATGAGTCTAGCCAAAGGTTAGATCAATAAAATCATGATGTTACCACAAATGTTCGTTTTCTTGAAAGTATTCCTGTTAAGTGATTCTAAGCTAAACTCTTCTTCCCAAATTGATCCCTATAGCTCTTAGGAAAGGTTTTAGATCTTCTCTCTTTAACTTTGTGTCTTACAAAAATATTTCACCCCATTAATTTTATCTTTATCTCACAAGCATCTAGTATTCCTATTCCTAATAGTATTTAGGAGGCTCTAAAAGTAACTGAGTGGAAAGAAGTTGTTCTTGAAGAGATGAAAGCCTTGGAAAAGAATGCAAGTTGGGAAGAAGTCAATCTACCAAATGGAAAAAAGTTTGTTGGATGTAAATGGGTATTTACTCTCAAATTCAATTCTAATGGATTTTTAGAGAGGTACATGATTCGGCTAGTTGCTAAAGGCTTTACCCAGACTTATTGCATAGATTATTGTGAGACTTTTTCACCCGTGACAAAATTAAACACTATTTGAGTCCTCCTTTCAATTATTGTTAATCTTGACTGGCCTCTAAATTAATTAGATGCAAAGAATACTTTTTTGAATGGAGATCTAGATAAAAAAGCATAAATAGAGCCTCCCCTTGTATTCTTTCAAAAGTTTGGAGCCAAGGTAGCAAATTAAAAAAAATCCATGTATGGAATTAAGCAGTTTCCCGGAGCCTGGTTCGAAAGATTCACACAATTTGTTAAGGGTCAAGGTTATTGTCGGGGACAATCTGATCATACTTTGCTGACTAAGAGATCCATCAAAGATAAAATTTCAGTTCTAGTTGTTTATGTGGATGATATAATTTTAACTAGAGATGATATAAAAGAAATGAGGAAACTTCAGCTAAGTGTAGCCAAGGAGTTCAAAATTGAGGACTTAAGTTAGCTAAGATATTTTCTTAGAATAGAAGTAGCAAGATTAAAAAAGGGAATTGTGGTTTCACAATGGAAGTATATTTTAGATCTCTTAAAGGGGACTAGAATGAGTGGATGCAAGCCTTCAGACACTCTAGTAGAGGTTAATGTCAAACTTGGAGATGTTAAAGGTGGAATCGTAGTAGATACAAGAAGGTACCAGAGATTGGTAGGGCAGCTGATCTACTTGTCTCATGCACGGCCTGATGTTGCCTTTCTTGTTAGTATGGTTAGTCAGTTTATGCATTCCCTATACGAGGAGCATCTAGAAGCTATATACAGAATCGTTCGTTATTTAAAGGGAATTCCTATAAAGGGACTTTTTTTTGAAAAAAAAATGAAAGTAGAGAAGTGTAGGTCTATACTAATGCAGACTGTGCAGGATCAACTACTGATAGAAGATTAACTTCTAGATCTTGTACATTCCTTTGGGGTAGCTTAGTAATATGGAGATGTAAGGAACAAAATGGAGTTGCTAGGAGTAGCGCTGAAGTAGAATTTAGATCAATGGCTCAAGGTGTATGTGAAGTTCTATGGCTACAAAGAGTTCTGGAAGATCTTCAAAGTTCAGTGAGATTGTATTGTGACAATAAGGCAGCCATAAGGATTGCCCATAACCCAGTACTTCATGACAGGACAACACGTTGAAATTGATAGGCACTTCATTAAGGAAAAACTTGAAGCAGGAATAATGTGTACTCCATTCATTCCAACCACACAACAAGTTGCAGACATATATACAAAAGGATTTTTAGGACAACCATTTGAACTTCAAGTTAGCAAGTTGGGCATGACAGACATTTTTGCACCAGCTTGAGGGGGAGTGTTGGTAAATTAGGAAAACTGATAGCTAGTATATAATGATTCCAATAAAATAGGAAAATCTTATCCTAGATTCAGTATAAGATAAATCAGCACCTAAGTAGTTAAGGTGCTGCCGATTAGTAGAGATAAGTAGTTAGGATATTGAAGAGAACTTTAGTTCTGGTTTTCCTATTCAGTTCTGTCAACACTTTTCGTGATTCCTACTTAATTTTTAAGCTAATCCCAATTCTTTGCTTAACAGTATGGTGAGAAGCCAATACATGTTGCTGCAGCTAGAGGCAATCGAGCAGCTGTCGAAATCCTTCTTCGTTTGACCCCAAAAATTGATGCTATTCCAGAGTGGACTGTGGATGGAGTTCTTGGACATATTCAGTCTGAGCTTAAGAAACAGGAGGTATTTAAGATATTTGGGGCTTTACTATTCTAAGAAAAGGAGAGAAGCCAAGTTTCTTCTTGGTAGTTGCCCTGGCTGTTTCTTTTTGTTTGATTTTTACTATTGAGCTTTGCGGAGTTCTTTATTTGTTCAAGTTAAATTGTTAGGAAGGATCAAGGAAGGTAAAGGAGGCTAATGGTTCAAAAGACACTGCAGTACCAAAGCGAGTTCTTCCTGAGGTATCTCTTTCACTTTGTCTTTGCTGTTGATCTGGTTTTCACTCGACATCCATAATTGTAATTACTTGATTTTGATTTCCCTTCCTCTCCTTTTTCTTTGTCAAAATGGACTTCTAGGGCTCTCCATGATGTTTCGTACACTTGAAATAATGCAAACTGACTGTTCAATACCTTCCAATTATTCTTGAATACCTTTCCAGTTCTACCAAATTTTCCAAAACTTTACAAACTTGGATATTCTTCACAAGTATAAATAACCAGTCTTATATAAAAGAAAAGTTGATCCGCAGGGTGTACTGTATGATTTTAGATAATGGAGAGGAGCAAAAAGAGTTGTTCAACAGTGCTTTGAGTTGATAAATCTAAACAAATGAATATTGTTGTTTCCTTTGCGGAGGATCCAGAGTGAGTTCTGTTTTAATCATTCTCTGAAATCTTGTGGAAAATTTTATTGAAATTTGGCATCCAGGTGTCACCTGAAGCAAAGAGGAGGGCTGCAGAAGCGAAATCAAGAGGAGATGATGCTTTCAGAAGAAAGGATTATCGTATGGCTGTGGATAACTATACACAAGTATTCATCATCCTCTAGCTGCATAGAAAGAATAGTTATTCTTATCTCCTTTCTCGAATTTGATTCTTTTGCTTGAGATGTGATGTTGGATTGTGGTCTTTAATTAGCCGATAGTACACAAGCCGTTGCCACAGACTCATCAACTACCTATGGGATTCAACTTGTGCTCATGATTATTTTCACCTCAGCTGAATATGATTCTCTAAAGTATATGTATGTATAGATAAATATATGTGCATCATTTCCCAAAATATGGGAAGTAGATATTGATAATTGGTTGTAGCAATAAGGATAAGGTTAGAAGGATGATTCGGGGGGAAAAAAGAAAAAGAGTTCAGTTGAAGCACCATGAGGTTTAGAATCTTCCAACGCTTTTACTATGGACATTTTTATGATACTTCATGTCTAAGAATGGTTTGGTTGTTTAGCTGGCTATCATTTGACTAATTCTTGGTTGTGATTTGCTGCATTTGCAGGCCATTGATCTAGATCCTACCGATGCGATTTTACTTTCAAATAGAAGTCTCTGTTGGTTACGTTTAGGACAAGCAGAGCATTCATTAACTGATGCCAAAGCCTGCAGGGAGTTAAAACCAGATTGGCCAAAAGCTTGTTATCGTGAGGGTGCCGCCTTGCGCTTGATGCAGGTTTGTTTTTCTGCCCTCTTTCTCTTTCTTTCTTAGTAAGTTTTTGAATTATAGTGTTAATGGTGCGTTAACATTTTCAGAAATTTGAGGAAGCAGCAAATTCTTTCTATGAAGGTGTGAAGCTTGACCCTGAGAATAAGGAGCTGGTGAATGCTTTCAGGTTTGTGATAAATACTGCATATAGTTTGCAATCACATGGTGCTTACCTTTCTGCCCAGTGCTCTTCTTTAGTTCCTCACTTTACATTCTCTTATCGAAACCCCATTTCTGCACGCGATTATCTAACTATAGATTTGGCACAAATTCGACTTCCATTATTACAGGGAAGCCGTTGAAGCTGGAAGGAATTTTCTTGGCACAGCTGGGAAAAACTCGTAGAGAACAGACATATCAAGGGAAGCAATTTGGTTGAGTTGATTTCCATCTTCCGGTCTTCATTTTTGTTTTGTTTTGATTTCATTTTGTGTTAATGACATATAGCTGGAAAAGAGAAAGAAAATGGGATGAGGAAAGAAACAGTAGTTGGTGTTAAAACATGGAAAAGTTGGTGTTTTATTAATCCATGAGCTTTTAGGAGTACTTGGTTTGGAAACATGGCCAGTTTTTACTCTCTTTGTTGGTAGTTAGTTTTTATTAATCCATGAGCTTTTAGTTTTGGGAGGTGTTTGTTTTGTTCGATCATAACTGATGGATATCTTACAAATACATGTTGAAAAGCTCAATACGCAGAATGGTGAATGTTTCATTCAACGTTAAGTAACATATGCTATCTCCGATCAATTGGCAATGTAATATTCACCTTTAAATTTTTATAATAATTTTGGTCTTGATATTGAGTTCTTGGTAATTGAGTAATTTTAGGTTTACTATAACTAGATTTTAGTTCTCTATATAATTATTAACTTGTCCTTTTTAGAGTATGACTTGAGTTGTTAATGATTATGAGAATTTAGTTATAATATTTGTAACCATCTTTGATTATAATAATGAGTGATTTTTTAATTTTTGTTATATGTTGCTTTCTTTAAATATTATATTAATTAAAATATAATAATTCTTTTGTTGTGACATAGGTATTTGTTGACCAATGTTATAAATATCGTATTGAATTTGGTGCTGAATTTAGTTTTAGTAGGATACAATATCGATATTGGTATCTATTAATATCGAGTACTGATTCAAGTAAATTTATAAAATTATAAGTCCTTAAATTTTATAAAATTGTAAAACATTCTTCAATTTATTGTTTTATATAATTTTTAATTTTATTTAAACCTTGTCTCAAAATATCATAATAATATATACTTGATATAAATCTCTTTATTTTTATTAATATTTTTCATATGTTTTTAAATTAATCATAATTAATAGAAGAAAAAGATTGTTTAATTTTTATACGATATAAAATTAAGAATAAGATAAAGTATTTAAAATATTACAATTTATGTTATATAGTCAAGAATAATTATTAAAACATCATATAGTAGAAACAATATAAGAGTTGTGTCAAAGAACATAGCAAAGTATAATTGAAACCTAATACAAAAATATTTATAGTTAA
>JANZLD010000003.1:51563849-51573929 GCA_026413575.1 Erythroxylum carthagenense
ATATATCAAATATAAGTGAAACTAAAATAAAAAAGAAAAAAATAATAGTTAGAATTTCATTTAAAGACATATATGCTCAAATTGTAGCGATCTCATTTTATATTTATTAGAAAATCCTCATTATTAAGAGAAGTTTTATTGCTACTATCATTCAAATTTATTATATCAAATAACATGTCAACATTTTGTCATTCAAATAGTCCAAGTCACTTTTAAGACTTGATCCATTGCTTGGATGGAAGTTTTATAATGAAATGAAATGAAATGTAATATTATTCCATCGTTTAGGAAAAAGGTTTTATAATAGAATGGAATGGAATGAGATAGAAGAGGAGAGTTGCATATTACATCTCATTCTATTCTAAACATTAAAAATCAAAAACTTCCGAATTAGAGGGTTTATGATGAAATGTGAAATGATAAATAATTTTACATTATATTATATTATAAACTCTTTATTTAAACAACATTTCACTACATTATATTATGAACCCTTTTATCTATCCTAAACAACAATTTTCTAATATTACACCCACTTTCGCTCCATTCCTTTCTATTCCATTCTATTTTATTAAAAACCTTACGTCCAATCAAACATAGCCTTAAAAATTGAATCCGCTAAAGGATTGATATATTTAAGGAAAATTGAAGTTACATAATTATTTGTTTTATTAAATTATTAAGAAATCACAAATTGTATTCACTTTAGTAATGGTAATAACATACATTTTCTTGAAGTTTCAAGTTGTAACGGCAAAAAAAAAAAAATCTTTTATGTTCAAATGTATTTCTTTTTTGGATGAATTTAAATGTGTTCCAATTCTTTTAACATCGAATTACACTCATATATTGACTTAGAATTTAAATTGCAAACTTTTTCAATTTTGAAATACCACTTTTGAATTAGTCCCACTAAGTTATAAGACAAGAAAGGTAATCTTATAATAAAAATAAAATGATGATTAAGTTTAAACAAGTAACAAAAGTTAATAAATATATACCTAGATTAAGTTTGTCTTTTTGATGAATTGTAGTAAACATCTCAAAATCACCATAGGTATCATTTTATGCTTCCCTTTATGAGATAAGGAGATTTTTCACAATTTCATGTGAAACAATTATTGTGATAATTAAAATAATTCTCCTATTAACTTCAATTGTTGTCTATAATATAGGTACATCCCAACAACAAATAATAAAGAATAAAGTTATCTTTCCTTTCTTTCATTGATAACTACAAGCTAAGATATACACAAAAGGAGTACTTTTCATATTGATCTTGATTATTTCCTTCGACGTCTTCATAACATCATAAAAGTAACTTATTGTTTCCATTTCATCTTTATCATTTATATGATGTACTTTCACTAAAGGTTTACAAACTTAGATGATATTATGACCAAAATTCATAATCTTTCAATATAATTCTAAAAACCTCCATTCTAATATTAGACCTAATATACTGAGATATAACTCACTTTATCGCATGCAAATATTTATCTCATCATCTTCTTCATTATAACAAAACACTAAACTAATAAAAAATTAGTTACAAATCTTGTGATTATAGGATGACACAAATTATTACTAACAGTGAATTTTTTCTCATCAAATTCAAAATTCATGCATAAGTATCGATGAACTTAGTCATTATTTTTGCTTTTTACATAATTTCATCAATGATAGGAAGTGTTTAGCATGTCCTATATTTTTCAACATCATATCAATATAATATATAGCACAAGGAGTCCAATAGAAAGAATTATATATGTTTTGCAACCTTTTCTCAACTGATTTATAAGCAACATCATTCTCAATAAACTATATAATGTTTTCATCTCAAACTTCATTTATAACTTTATCAAATATCTCAAATAGAATATCAGCATTTCTTATAATAATCAATGTATTAATAGACTTCAAAACATCGTCCCTTAGCAAAATAAACAAAAAATTAATAATAGACTCATGTTCTCTATTTATTCAACTATCACATATTATTGAATACTCATAAGTTGTCTAAGTCATTATTCTTTTATTTAAAAAACTTTTTATTTTGAAAACGGAGCTGCTCAAAATATCATGCATCACATGCTAGTAATAATACGATTGAGCATAATTAAATGAAATACCTACATCACACCACCATCTACCCATAATCATGTCCACATTATGAGTTACTTTTTTAGATTATAAGGGAGCTACTAATTAAAGATTGAGCTCTATAAGTTGTTCATAGAGTAAAAAAGATAGACAAGTGTTTTCTTTTCTTTCCCATTTCAGTTGTAGGAAATAGCAATACCATTTTATTAGGTAGGAATACTACTTTTAATATTGCCAGTATCATCTAACCATTGTGAAAAAGAACTTTCATTATCAATTTTATAATTCTGTCTTTGCATTCTTTTTTTCTCATTTCGATACTTTTCAAGCAAAATTTTCTTGTATTATTTCGTATCATGGCTAACTTTCTTACAAGAGTCTATCTAACTTTTGATCTTAGCTAAATGTTCATTAATATGATGATTCTCTTTCCTTCCAAATGCTTATTATAATAGTATGGTTCTTCGTATTAGGAATCAATCAAGTATGAGCTTAAGCTATATAATCGAATATTCCTAAAGATATTGAATTATTATAAATATTTGAGCTTTTCTCCAATTATATGTAAAAATAAATAAAAACATATCAAAATTAAATTAATAATTTCGTATCAAAATAAAGTATTCTTTCAACTTAATTTCATTATCAACAGCAATATACTGAATACAAGTACATTTACTATTTGTAAATATGAAATGATCATTAAGTTGGAATTGAATATGTGAAAGTTCATTTAAAGTGTATGATCTTTAAATTCTCTTTACTAAGCTAGCATTTTCCTCCGAGCAACATTGTTATCATGACATGTTTAACCTTAGAAAAAATAAGTATACATAAGAATTTAAATAATTTTAATCCCTTTGGATCATTTACATAAACAAACAATAATTGATTATATTTTATAATTAACTTTGGCCAAGAATAAAAGTCAGAGATAAATTTAAAATTTGTTATGAAATTAGAGGTGAAACTCTTAAGTAATCGTAACTCTAAGTTAATATTATTGACATAATTAATAAGATGATCTATAAATTAATACTTTAGAGTAAAACAGTAAAACTGGTTTGATCATTGATGAGAAAAATAATTAAACTTATAGCAATGAAATTGTTTGAAGGTATGCCCAGAGAAACAAAAATGTTTAATTTATAATAAAGTTAGAAATACAAATTTACAAGATCGTAAATACTAAATGCCCATCTCAATTCTCAAACAACATATTATTAAAAAATGCATCTACACAAGTCTCAAACAACCCATTCATTAATGAGACGGCCATAATTTGATTTTAACACCACTGGTTAATTCTTCATAAATGTTTTACCATCATCCATCATACAGACGCTTGTTAGAATTTAACTTGACCTATGTCAATGTACTGTCCGGTGGTGTTGACTTGAGCGATCATTTGTTTAAAAAAAATGGAAATTGAAAAGGAGAGCTCCCTGAGACTGAGACTGCACATTGGACAAAGCTTTAATGTAATCAATCTTCCCATGGAAGAATCACTTTAGTGTTGGATTGGCATAATCACATCTCAAAATCACTTGTGAATTGTAAGTTGTAATTAAATCCCCTTTTCCAAAAGAAACTACTCTCCCGGAAAATAGACTACTCAGAAAACGCTTCAAATAATAAATTCATCGTCTCCTCGGGAGGGAAACAAGAAAAGAAAATAAAAACCATCGTCGAAACCTCTAGTAAAGTGGGTGCTTTCTCTTTGTATTGATTTAGAGTTCGTACCCTACGTGCACCAATCAAATGTCGCTCAAGTCATCGGCCGGTTATGGCACTGTGTCTCAGACGACAACCACCACAACTATCACAAGACCTCCGACGAACCCGACTTCTCCAAGCACCACCACACCATTGACTTTCATCTCACGCGCCAGAGCCGCATCCCAGGCTGTTATGACGACTCGCCGCCCATGGTCTGAACTTCTAAAGATCGCGTCTTTTTCACGCCCTATCAATTACGGAGAAGCCATGACTCGCGTCAAGTTCAATTTCAACTATTTCAGGTTCAATTACGCTATGGTTTTTCTAGGGATTCTCTTTTTAAGCCTTCTTTGGCACCCTGTCTCAATGATAGTTTTCATCGTGATTTTCATTGGGTGGTTCTTCCTATACTTTGCGAGGGATGAGCCTTTAGTGTTATTTGGTAGAACTTTTGATGATAGACTTGTGTCGTTGGCACTTGGTTTTGTTACGGTGGTGGCATTGGTGTTTACTAATGTCGGATTGAATGTGTTGGTGTCTTTGATCATTGGAGTTGTCGTTGTTGGAGTTCACGCTGCTTTCAGAGGCACTGAAGATTTGTTTCTTGATGAGGAAAGTGCTGTTGAAGGTGGGTTGCTTTCGGTTGTGAGTAGTCAACCTTTGCGACCCACGGTTGGTTATACGAGGATTTGAGCCCGTCAGAGTTTGTAGTTTGTTGTTATCGGGTTTGATCTGATTGGGGTTCTGGGTTTTGGGTCTTGGGTGTTGATTTTTGGTTTTTGGTTTCAAGAGATTCAACAATCAGTTCTTTGTGCAAGATGATGAGGAGGGTTGATAGCTTGGTTTTGTTTGGTGAATCTTCTCAAACAACAATGTGGCTGTAAGATACAATTGATATGAATCGATTTATAACATCTGTAATAGAGGTGATGTTTTTCTTTCTCCTACCCGAATTTTGTATCTTGGAGTTTGTAGTGATTCAAGTAGGTTGCTTATTTGCCAGATTCTTCAGCCTTGATGAAAAGCTACATGTTTTTCTTGTTTTCAAGCACATTCGAATCATTGGAATGATCAAACAAGCTTCAACTATTTTTTCGACTGAAATATGGATTGTGTTTGCCTTATGTTCTTGATTCAGATTACACCTATTGATCATAACTTATTCGCACTCACTTAATTTCTCTTCAGTATTGCCTGCATCTGGAAGGATGGTAGGCTTCCTGAGAGACCATCATTCCACACTCTGCAGGAACTTGTAGTTTGAGGGAGTTCCACTGTTGGAGATCCTTTTTGTTTATATTTCATATAAAAATTTGCAAGTAGTAGTTTCTATAGCACACAAGTTTTAGATAGATGGTAACGGGTACATGATAGCTTTAATCCAACAGTAATCCGTGTGCTAGATGGTTGTTATCTATTGTCCTTGTCAAGGGTTTAGTGATTGTGAAGAACCTTGGCCATTCTCCAAAGTAAATAGTTACTTCCGTCTGATGCATGTTGATAGAGTTGTTGAAGTAACTATCTGATTTTCTGTTTTTGACAAGGTTAAATATGCACTTAGTCTTATTGCACACTAAACAGATGGATGGGAATCACTGGTCAAGCTCGCCATCTAAGTAGTGGAAGGAAATTATATGAATGATAATGAGTTGAATTAATGACATTTACAGCTTGTAAAAGGTTTGAATCCGTAAGGTTGGAAGCTTCTGTAAATCATCCAATTCCATCAAAAGGTGGTTTGGTAGGAGTAGGACTAGTCCATGTACGACATCTAACGGTTACTACCCATTCATCAGCTTGAATACGTGAAAAGAAAGCCAGTCTCTTGGCGAATAGCTGGATCATTTACTTTATGATAAGGACGAATGTAGGTCTATAGCAATTAAGTTATCAAACTCGAAACTCCTTTGTTTTTCTCATTTTTGGCGAATTGTGACGCGACAGTGTGTAGCCTAATAATGCATAAAGATCCGCCATACGGGGGCCGCGTGTTTTGATTCTTTTGAAGCGGTTGTCCAATGAGATCAAATCTCCTGTCCAAGTTATCCTGTCTTTACTCTGTCCATTAGGATAGATGCCGTTCATTTATGTGGGGTCCACTGGGGTCCACATAAATGGACGGCATCCACCCCACTGGACAGAGTAGGGACATGGTAATTTGGACAGGGGATTTGGGGTGTTGTCCAATAGGCTTATTTCTTGACACTTTTTGAAAAACAAATAAAGCTGCAAGTTTTATTTTCATTAAAAAAATAAGGCTGAGCTTAGAATATTTACATGTATTTTGGGCAGTTTTTTAAGTTGAGGAAAATGAAATGATGCCGAGTAGTGTAAGAAAATAATAATTATACAAAATTATTAGCATAACGGTGACATGTTTTGAGAAAAACAGAATAGTACAAACAAATCTGTTCAACAAATGAGCTAAATGCTAAGAAATTGAAATACAACGCCTAGATTGTTTGGTGATCGGTGGCACAGGGAATTGGTATCAAAATTTGCTCAAACACTTAATATTTTGTTGAACTAAGTGTAGCAGCAGTTTATGATGATTTTAAGACAACTATGTTAGTTTTGAGATAGTTACTTGACTGTCTAAATTTAGATGTCCTTCTTATATGGTAGATTTGGATAACTATATCTTCTTTTATTTGTTGGTTATTATTATTATTTATTATTGTCCATAAAGTAAGTTAGAAGTAACTATTTTGCAAAAAACTGTTGTAACTATCCAGTAGTTAAGTTTGGTTAGATTTACATATAAATATCATTCATGATGTTGGTCATAAAATAAGGTGTTTAATAAAAAAAAGTACTAAAACTCGATTATTGGCTGTTCACTTAGAAAAGAACTTGCAATATAGTTATATTTATAAAGGAAAAAACACTTGCAATATAGTTATATCTATAAAGAAACACGTCTCTTCATCTATACTCTATTAGTTTGTTGGCCTCACTAAACTAATTGAAACAATTAAGTACGATATAGAACTGTTTGTGAGCGTTTTGTCCAACCTCAACTTAGATCCTGTGACAGCGTAAGTGTTGGTTTTCAGGTACCATCAGCTGTTCAGCAAGTGTTGGTTGAAGAAAGAAGCATAAAGGCAAAAGACATCCTGCATGTTACAAACCGTCTGCTCTTGGTCAGTTCGACAAAGGCACCACCACTACAACCAAGTGGAACTCCACCTTCTCTTTTTCTCTGTTGCTTTCTCCGAACAGGATGAGGCTGTTTACAAGCTTAACAACTCAACTCCATGCAGGTGTTCATTGCCCAACACAAAGTTACTGTCTAAAATATAAATACTGTTAAGATAGCAGTCAAACCGTACACTCGAAATAGTTCATACTGGTTCCATAACACAAATTAGCAATTTCACTTGTCGTTAAGCACTTTATGAAAAAAGTTGCAATTCCCTAGGGGCACAATCTGTGATCTGCAAGTATCTTACTGAGAATTTGGCAAACAAAACTAGTTGGGGCTTTCAGCATTTGAAGCAAATTAACTTGCAACCACCAAAAGACCAAGACTTTCACATAATTAATCCTTCCGAAGAAAAAAATGTAAAATGTGCAGAAATTTTATGTAAAAAAGAGAAAGAAACCATTTCAAAATGGATACGTACGAACTTAACAACAATGTGTAAACAAACAAATAGATCACCAGTTGAGATATAAAATGACACATGGTAAATGGGTGACTTCCAACAAAAAAGTTACAGGCTGAGCCAACAATTAGTAATTCAAAGCTAATATATTTCTAATCCTCCTCTAAGTTGATGGAGTCTCCAAACTTTCCATACAAAATCTTCTTCAACTCAGCCATTTGAGCTATCACAGAATCCTTCTCTTCCTCAAGCTTTGCCAAGTTCTTGGTAGTCACTTCTTTCATCTCCTCTATCCTAGTCTCTACTTCTTCCCTTGGAACGTGAGCAAAAACTTCTCCTATTTGAAAGCGAACTACCTCTTCATCAGTAAGAATCAACTCATTTCCTGCATCCTCTAGATTATCGTTTGTTTCCTGAAGGTTGTAACCATTTAGTTAGTGAAGAAACAACAGCGATCCAAGCACATTCTATGCTTTTTAAACAGACAAGATGAGAATGGAATTGACTTGTCACAATGATACCAAATTATGGGAACCCTCCAATCAATATAGAGGCAATGAAAAGGAATTGTCAACTTAATAAGGGAGAATTCATCACAATCCTTGCACTCTTTCCTTGTTCAAATGCAAATTGAAAATTTTACAGCTACCATATACAAGCAAAGAGCATAGTTTGCAGGGTCATATGCATATAAACACCATATACAGTTACAATAAATGAACACCATATACAGTTACAATAAATGAATAGGTCCCAGCCAAGCAAAATAACCACCGACTCCAATATCTTCCACAAGTTTACTCTTACTTCTATCCTTTGATCATCACTATTTTAATCAAGACAACAAACACAGCTCAACATTCATCGTTCATTCCCATTTCATCTTCAGAAACGGATCTAAGACCAGTCTTTGGCAGAAAAAAAATCCAGAAACCTTCTTGCACTCATCATTCAGTATAAATTGCACATAGTTAGCCTTTCAAAGGAAAATTGCAGATTATCACTAAATAACCACAAGCACCAATCCTTCTTCCACGAACATATGCAGAGGTAACACCACCGGGCATAAAAAAACACAAGAAAAATGACTAGCAAACAATTGTTATTAACATACCCATTTGCTAGAAAATAAGCATAAAGCTGAAGTCTTTCAACTTTTCAGTACCAACCAGATATACAATACATCAAACTCTTTAGAGGTAGAACTAAAAAAATATGTATATTACCTTGGCAATCTTAATTTCGTCTTCAAGCTCGTGGAATCTGTTGTTTAATCTACCAAACTTGTTGATATTCTGTTGGTCCTCCCAAGTGACCTCCGTTTCAGATCCTCCACCCTTCACATCCACCAAAGATTAGAGAACTGAGAAATTTTGTGGGCTTAACGCAAATTAGGGTTTTTGATTACCTGTTGCATGGTCGACTCAAGAACGATTGAGCTAGGAAGCTAACGAAAGCACAAGATCAATCTCAATAAACACCGGACAACACAAAAAGACACACCACATACACTTTTGCGATGACTAATCTACCCTCTGTTTTATTTTTCCAAAATGAAGAGTGAAAGAGTAATTTAAGCCAACTACAGGGCCGTTTACTTTCACGTGTTTTTTTGCGTGGATTTTTAGTTTCTAGTCCTTTTTTTTTATATATAGTTTTTAACTTTTTATTTTTACTCTTTCACCCTTCATTTTAGAAAAATATAGCAGAGGGTAAATTAGTCACCGTAAAAGTGTATTTTTGTAATTAATTATCTGTATAATTAAATATGAGTAAAACTTAAAAATAAATTACCTTTTATTAAAAATTTTAGTTAAATTATTTTATAAAAAATTGTGTTATGTATATAAATGAATAAAGTGTATTTTCTTATTATTTTTTACGAGAGTTTAAGAAAAATAATTAAAAATTGTGAATAATTTTTAAGAATTTTTTTTAAAATTATAAAAAATCGTGTATTTGATCCATCAAAACAGTTTTAGTTAAAAATATAAGAAATAAAAAAGAAAATAATCCAAGAAGAAGGAAAGGTAAAGTTGAATATTTATTAATTATATAAGACTCTCAAATGAGAATATAAAAGTAAATAATGAACAAATGGCTACAATTAAATTTATATCTTTGAAAAAGAAATAACTTAAAACATTCTTTAGTAGTTATTACTCTAAATTAAAAATACTTTAGCTTTTAACTTTAAGCTTATTTTATATCACTTAAGAAAACGACTATCCATGAGTAGAGAAAAGTAAAACACTCATCATCACTAGATTTTACATAACCAAAAAACAAAGCATATGATTTAAAGGTAGCTCAACATATAATATCTATAATTATCTAAGAATCTTAAATTAAATTAATGGATAATGGTTTGAGAGTGGGACCCGCATCTTTTTGGTTTTGTGCCCTTTGGTCACACCCACATCTGGTAGGGGGCGCTGCGCATCCCGTGGGGGCAGCGAGAGTCGAACCTGTGACCTTAGGGTTTTGTTGGGTACTTGACCCACGCCTCACACCACCGTGGGGCACGACATCAGGGCACCACGTCCAGAAACACGATGATCAGCCAGGCGGCAGCGACGAATCCTGATATAGCCGCTGTCGCGGCTCTGGCGATGCAACGCATAGGTTTGCACCTACCAGCAACTCTGCC
>JANZLD010000003.1:51670034-51681702 GCA_026413575.1 Erythroxylum carthagenense
GTTTCCAGATCAAACACTGTAGATGACCTAGTCGACTAATAAGTCTTCGACTAGTCGACTGGTGCATGTAATTTTTACATGCATTAGTAGTCATGTTTTCCTGACCCGACCTCTCTCCACTCTTTTGCTTATAACTTTTTCATCCGACCTCCGATTAATCTGATTTTAGAAGCATTATATTCCTAAGGCATTCCTCTACTCCTTCATGAAAATTTATAATTTTTTAGATTAAATTGAAAAAGATTGATTAGATCAAAGTGAGAGGTTTGGTTGAAAAAGTCTGAACATACTTTAGTATTTTCGTGATATCTCGATCTGTAGAGATCCAACTGAGGTGATTCTTGTTCCAAATTAAACTAGAGACATGGGGCTCCAAAGGAAAGTGTTTGTGACGGGAATTTTTGGAATAGTGCCTGGAATGTCATGAATATGCATTGTACACATTTTAAATTGCTACATGTGCATTATTATATATTTCTGATTGCACAATGTGTAATATATGTGTGTTTGACTTGTTATAGAGGCACATTTGGAACGTCAACTCACGAACATTGCCGAGACTTCCAGACATTAGCTCGGAAGCTATTTCGTGAGTGACCTAGATGGTTCCTCAATTATTTTTTTGTTGTTTATACTTATGTGGAACATAATGGCGGGAATTGTGTTCTGCTTATGGATTCCGGACAGAAGGTCCGACAAATTGAAAGGCTTTAACATAGAAGTGCTTTTGGTTTGTGATTTTGTGAACCACTTGTTTATGATGAATTTTGAAATATGTGTCGATTGTGACACCTTTATTGTTTCGTTGATTCATGTGCACTCCATGCATGAATGCATGCTCAGTTAATGACAATTGTGAACGGAGCAGCTACCGAGAGCTAAAAGCTCAATGTATTTGGGCCTCGAGCCTACAGTAATTCAGAGCCTCTGGCTCACCGATTAATGCACCCATATTGGGACAGTTTAGGCGCTCAGTCACAACACCGTAATAAATGAGAAAAGTGTCACATACGCATTTCATATGCATCTGATTGAATCTTATTAATTGAGTGAAAGGGAAAATGCCTTATATTTGTGTTAAAATAATCATGTGGTACTTCTGAATGTGCTATTATGAAATAACTATGATATGTTTGAATATTGCATGAATTGAGTGAACCATCGATGATGGTTACCTCACTGAATTCGCAAACTCACCCAAAATTGCAACTTATTTTTCAGGACCGAGAGAGTAGACTCCTAGCTCCAGAGGGACTTTTCCTATCGTGTAGATCGTGTTGGCAAGAGAAGTCATGGCTCACAGGTCGGTCAGTTAGGATTTTTGGGATGACCTAGTTAGACATTTTGTATTAGGTTTCTTTTGGAGTAATGTACAGACAGTAAACAATAACAGATATGTACATTCATGTTTTCTAGGAAATGAAATGAGAAAGCAAATTTTGGTTTCAAAAGTTTTTTATTTTTATACTGATGCTTATTATGATGTCATGTGAAGTGTTATAGTGATTGTTCGTAGCTCACCCTTAACGTAGGATATGTATCAGTATGACCTACGGACGTCCCGGTGTATACCCTACGGTAAGGGGGCGCTACAGGAACCATACGTGGATATGTTGTCTTCTTAGGCTAACTTCCTAATGTGATATAGCCATTGGTTCTCCAAGAAAAATATTAAGAGTTTACAATAACTTTGCTGGTTTCCTATTCTAGATTGATTGTTTGTTAATCTCTTGATGGACACAACTGAAGCCAAATTCTTTTACGTGAAAAGTTAAATTTCTAGAAGATCTATCATAAGCAGTTAATTAAACTAAAGAGCTATACTGGACATTCGAGAAAGACTTAATCGTGGCTTTATAGGATTTTAAGATAGTTTCCTTTCTCTTTCTCTCCCCTTTTTATATGAAATGACTTCTAACAATATCTTTTTATTATTCTTGTTATTTTATGATGTTTAATAGTCAATAATATCCTACTGTGTGTCTTGAGATAGAATTTTGATGAATATACTAGATCCTACTGTGTGTCTTGAGATAGAATTTTGATGGATATACTAGATCCAAAACAGGCTACTTCATTTGTTAGTTAACTATGACAAACTAAAATGTTATGGTACTAAATGATATTGTTAACTTTTTTTTTAATTTTTAACGAATGTCTTTAGAGCTTCCAAGCTTATCTTCTTCAACCAAAGGTTTCAATTTTTGATTGACGTGTTTGACTAATGTCTTGAGACCTTCCAAGCTTATCTTCTTTTGCCAAAGATCTATTTACTCCTGTTCTTTACATATCTATTGGAATGAATGTTAATTTATACTATTATTTATGTGTTGATGTATGATGGGTAGAGGAAAGGAATCTTCTATTCCTCTAAACCATACATATCAACATGAACAATATCAGGTAACAAATTTCCTGAATTCAGTAGTTTTGTTTATCATCTTGTTATCTTCTTTGTTATGATTAGCTGCTTATTTTCATGCTTGCTAAATTTGGTCATAAAAAGAACTAAATCTTTGTATTATTAGTTTTTGGGATATATTATTTGTCTTGATTAAATTGATGTCACAATAAAGTATTTAGTATTTCTTTTTTAGATATATCAAGATGTTTGTGAACATAGTAGTTTTATAATTATAAAATACGTTTTGTTTTTGTTTCTTTTTTTGTAGGATGGTGATGATTAGGAGTGGATGAGGAGGTACTTGGAGAAGGATTTTGGAGTACCCATATATATTGGTTTTGTTTAGTATTTAGATTAATTTAGTTATATTCCATGTGAAATGGAGGAAGATATTGTAGAAGAATATTTTAGCTAGTGATTTTTTGCTTTAGTTTGAATATGTTAAAAGATTGAATTTTATAAGTCTTTATAAACTATATATTATATATAAATGTAGTTCTTTTGGCATTTACATTTGATAGTATATAGGCAATTAAGATGTACATTAATATCTATATATTTCTTTTAATATATATATAAACGTTGCCAACATAAAGACGAGAGTTTGATTTTACGTTAAATAATATTGATAACGAAAAAATAAATTGTTTTTATTGTTACAAATTGTTGCCTAAAAAATTTCACTTTGTAGCTTAATAAAGACTTAAAATTATTGCAATATCTATTTAATATTGTTGCTATAGTTTGAAACTAATGTGTTGTTTTAGTCAAAATTTAAAACAATATTTTTATTTTATAGTCTAATTAAAAAATTATATTGCCTTATACTTTAGCGTCACTTCTGGTAACGATGAATTTCGTTGCCTTAATAAAAAGACATTGATAATTATACTCATAACTATACTTTTATCTGTTGTATGTACTTTATGCCATAGCAAGAAGGTTCCATTTTCTAATGTTGGCACTCAACTGGTTTTTTCTCTAATGACTTATACAGACATCTTATGGGAGAACATGCTTTAAAGGTTGGATGGCATGATAAGAATATCGAAATCATAACAACTTTCAACCTTAGACTGAATGAATGTTTGCAAGTTATAAGATCGAATTTTAGAAAATTTTCAAATCTACAGTATCTTTTTCACATAAAATTTACATTATTCACCATAAACAGAATTGCACATGCTCGATGGATTATTTGGCTTCAAATAATTTACATGTTCATCTCAGCATCTTCAAAATACCGATTTGTTTTGTACAAGTTTACTAGAGTCAAACGTGGGAAAGCTATACATGTACTAGATTGAATATTTAGCAAAATTCATCGAAATATTTCTCCTGCTAGTCAAGAAGGAACAACAAGATCATCATCAGGTCAATCCTCCGACAGAGGAGGCTAGATGTATTGATTTGCTTTCTTCAATATCTTTACACAGTACATCCCAAGCCTCTAGCTTCTGATCCTTTCATGATTCTTAACCTCTTGCAGGAGTTGATGAACATACTGTAATCAAGAGAGACATAGGACTTCTTTTAAGTATCTTTTAAAAGAAAAGAAAACTATACGAATCCAAGATAACTAAATGATACGAGTTAAGAAACTTACTCCCAAGGAACATCTCCAACCAACATCCAATCACCATCCTTATCTTCATAAGTTGGTGCATATTCTGAACCATTGTAGCCTCCCCTATCAGAATACTTTCCTGCTAATCAATAACCAAAGTGGAAGATCTTTAGGTTCATTATCATTTTCATAAAGGCATCATTAATTTATTCATATTCTTTTTTTAGGAAAAAAAGCGATACTCACCAACTTGAAACTTGAACATGTCTTCTAATGCTTTAAGGAGTTCGGGATATCCTTCGTAAATATTCAAATCAATCTTTCTGAGATATGGAGCACCGTCCATGCTAACTTTTACATAAATCCCAGTACCTTCAGCCTCTATTTTCTTTGCTTGAACGCAGTTCTTTCTGTACGATCGAATTGGCGGCCATCCTACCACTTGTGCCCTGTAATATCACACACAACAAGTCCTATATGTCAGTCCTTAATCTTAGCCATATATAGACATTCCATAAACAATTAGGGTTTCCTTCATATACAGATAGCATCAACAGTAACCAAAGCTAACTATATGTACAAGATCTGCAAAGAAAGGAAGATATTCAATAAGATGACCACTTACTTGGTAGGTGGAGCAGTTTCTAGGTTACCCTTTATGCCATTTAATCCATTACACTTATCTCCAGATCCTAAAGAGTCCTCATTCATTTCAGGCAACGATCTCTTATTGCTGTTAAAAGGAGACACTTGTCTTTCGGGTGACTCTTGAGCGTTGGTGCCCGGAAGACCCAACCTGAGCTCGGTGGCTTCGAGATTAAGCTCCTTTTCAAATACCATAGTTGTGTTTCTTCCAAATGACTATTCCTAGAGCCTTTAAAGGGGCTGATGAACTATCTCTGATCAATCAACACTTGTAAACTTTCCCCAGAAGCGATTGAGACTTGACCCTTGATGATTCCACTTTTCGGCTAAGATTGAGCTAATATGGTCGTCCTTGTTCCTGTGAGTTTGTCAACTTCTTTTAGAGATGGGAACTGAAAGCGTGTGAAAGATGGCTGATGTTAAGTTGCATTATGCTTTTTTTTATAGATGGGAGCCGAGGGCATCTGTTTGTGGAAAGCCTAGCAAACAAACTTTCATGACACGTAGAGCGTGCACTCACGATAACATCACTTCAATGCATTTTGTTAAATCTTATTCTTGTACCGATTACAAATTATACATTACAGATTTGGTATGATGAAGATAGGAACATCTTTACATTACAGATTTGGTATGATGAAGATAGGAACATCTTTATAATTATAAGTTCAATATGATAAATGAGATCAATTATTTGTATATTTTTTTGGTTTGGCTACACAATAATACTAATTGAATTGTTGAAAATTTGTTGGATACAAGAAAATAAGCTGAAGAAAACTTTAGATAGAAATAAGAATAGTGTTAAACAATGCAAAAATTTTAGCCTAAAATTTTTAAATTTCTAGCATTATTCTTATGTATAATAGTGTCAGATATGATTTTAAGTAGACTATATTTTAATTAAAATCTATTTATTACTAACATAATGAAATATCTTACACTTTTCTCTATAAATTAATTTAAATTGAATTAACGGATTCTCTACAATTTTTTGCGTTTGTCAACAAAGTTAGTACAATATTGCTGCAACTTGTTGACTTAATTTCTTAGGGGTAGAGTACGAGCCACGCACACGTTGAGAGAGAGTGGACTTTGAGTCTTGGGTTGAAATGTTAGGGCAGGAGCAACAAGGAGTGTTTGTCTAATAACAGCTAAAAGTAATAAGTTCGCCTACATAATTGGGGGACAAGCTTGGGACAAACCTCACCCGTCCATAATGAAGACCGTGTCTCCAGATTTTACGGTTAGGATAAGCGGATACATGTCCCAGGACACATGAGAAGCGTTTGATGGAGGGTGGAGGTTGGGTGCCGGTCATGTGATTTGAGGACACATGGGTTGTCGTTGATGGGTGTGGGCGACCTTTGGTATCAGTTTTGATCAATATCTATTCCTAGCTAGCTTTATTAGTTTTGGGCCAAGTTCTACATTGCTTCCCATTTTCAGGGTCGATGTGCTTAATTAATGCATCTCTAGATGTAAATATAACATAAAAATTGAGTTAAATTTAATTTAGTTGACGACTAGATGCTCTGCTTAATGTTTAGGAAATTGTATCAATAATAATTTGATTCATTACTATATGTAGAACCTACCCGTAAGTTAAAGGAAGACATAACCTATTGCGATATTAGCATAGAATATGTTGGTGAATTTTCTACGGCATGAATGTAATATAGCTTTGATCATGTTTAATCTAATCTTATGTTGCCGACAGCATTCATTTGAGTTGCATTTAATACCTGAACCAACGTTAGGAGTTTTGTTTTACGAACTGACATTTCAAGAGATGTGAACTTCACCCGATCCAACAGGCCAAACATAAACTAATATGACATTATGTAATAATTATTGAAGTTGGTCATGGAATCTTTATTATTCTTCATCTACTTGATGTTATTCTTTATATTGTTCACTCTGTAGCTCGTCTTTTCTTTTCTTTCTTTCTTTCTTTTTTTTCCCCCCTCTCTCTCTCTCACTCGACTCGGGTGATGGATATATATAATGAATGTTCTTTGCAACCTAATCCACACAAGATCATAATGCATCTTGAGAGTATCTTTCTGATGTGTAGTGTAGGATAATGCCTAATTAGTCCCAAATAATATGCAACGTATTAATTATATTGTTCCACAGACAATGACAACAGTCGTTGGAAAATTGAGGATTTTCAATGGGAAACTTTCTCAGAAGTTGGACGAAACTCTAGCTAGAGAACTACTACTAAAATAGTTCACTCTAGACTTCATATTCCGATAAGAGTCCACAACTAATTATCAAATATTAGTCAATTATGGTTGTTTCTATGTTTCTCAAAATCAAAATTGTTAGTTGGCAATTGTAAAGAACAAATCTGTAAGAAAAGACCAAGCAGACATGCGTGTACGTATCCATTATATGGCTTCTTCATCGTTCTTCTTCCGACATTTTATTTCCTGCCAGCCAAAGAATTGATCGTATTTTACTTTTGAATCTTCCCCAATCTATCATCCACTCCATCTTACAATTTAAAACTTGAAGTTAGTTCCGTTAATTTTCCAACTATAACCTGAAATTGGAATGAAGCATTTATGCCTATTAATTTTTAAATTAAGAAAACTGTTCTCTGGCTTCACAATTCATTTCCGGACAAATTAAAGTAATTATCCTAATATAACTGGCGCCTCTACTTTACGCCTATCCTACTCCCGAAGCAGGAAAATTGTACATGCTTGTATCGTATCGGGACACTGTATCTACAGGCACAAAATTGGCCCAACGTTGTGGCTATAATTGTAATTTGGAAGCATTGGAGACACAACGGGTCCACTACTCTTGATGCTGATTTATGCCCTTGAGCACAATCATGAGTTCCTTCAAAGCTCCATCATCCACTTGTGGCACTGGCCAGCCAATCAAAGACCCCACGTCCTCTCTCGGACAAGATATGTCCCTCGAAAGCACCTTCCAGCTAATCACACCATCTTTGCCTTATCTACTTCTGTTTTAATAGCCCAAATATATTCACTTTAGTATAGATAAACCTTTTCTTTTTCTTTTTTGCATAAAAGGGCTGAAGCATTTTGGTAGAGAATGGACCCAATCATGTAATTCACATCGTCTAGTTAATGGAGGTTATGAGTTATATGATCCAATATATTAATGTATCCCTATTAAGCATGCATAAATAGTCAGGAAAAAAATTTGCATTACAAATATGAAAAAAAAGTCATCAATTTGTAATTGCACGGCAGAATTCCAAGAAAGTCATCAATGTTCCCGTCGACTAGAGCGCATGAACCAGCTTTCAATAAGTCAACAACATCGGTTGCTTTGCTTTCCTTTGCGTGTCTATCAATTGCTCAATAACATCTTGATAGAGTACGAAGGAGACAAGCCACTCGTGAGTCGTGACCCTCAATACCTCCACGTTCAGGTTTTAATTACCAAGTTTGTCCGTGGGATTTGATTACCTGATAAAGAAATGTGTCGGGCTACTGTTAACGCCTTAATTGGTTGGTTTATGTTCAGACACCTGATTAATTAGTGATGTTTATCCTTACCGTACCTCTTGTTATAGCATTCCTTGTTTTCTTCAATTATTTGACTACTGCTGATGCTGATAAGGATGTTAGAGAGCCTCCAGGCTCAAAGTTCTAAATTACTTTAATTGTCTCGCGTACGACGTTTTCGATTTAAGACTTTAGAGAGCAAATGAATTTTTTAAAAAGATTTCCCGTTTTTACCTAACCTCCCAATCATATAGTACTGGAAACGTTATAGTATCAAGAAAGAGTATATGTTTCACCAAATTGGACAGACTGAGAGGCTGAATATTGATTTATGCGCAAGGAAGACAAAGAAAGAAACTTTTAATTTCTGAGTTATTGTGTAAAAAAATTATGAGATATTTTAATTATGGTTTTGTCTATATCTAATAAACTTTGATATTTCAAAAATCTAGTTCTAAATATAACATCTTATTTATATATATGTATCGTGGCATGCCAAGGGTGAAGTAAGTTCTACATGTATCATTGTAAGTTCTTATTAAAGGTATCTTTTTATAATTGGAACTTCCAAAAATGCTTTGTGAGTAAAAAAAAAAAAAAAGGGAGCAGAGCTTTAGTTTCCATCTTTTATTTTCTTTTTTTTCCTTCCAAAATCGCTCGGGATGCAAAAAGCCACTGGGCAGCTAGGTTGGGTTAATTAACATGCAGTAAGCACCAATGCAAACCACATTTAAACTTCAGAAAAGGAGAGACTCTTAAAGAATGGCTTCTGAGTGGTTTCGTCACAGAGGACAGTACAAACTTTAAGAAGGGTAATGTAAGAAGTAAGGACGAAAGAAGGCTTGTGGCTCTGTTGAACAGTGAACTGAGATATGCCGCATCTTTTCACTCGCAAAAACAAGAAGCCAACGCTGATGAAAGTATATTAATGAGCACACACGTGTGGTGTCCCTTTATACATAGAAATCGATACTCTTGCCATGTCCGGTGGTACCCAACCTCTGTGAGTGTCACATGCATGGTGGGTCTCCCTTGAAAGTGACCAGCTTTGAGGACGATAGCCCACGCGAGGGCACATATGGGTATTAAGGTAAGTTGGTATTGACCTCCCTTATCTCTCGGTCTCTTTCTACGACCTTGGGGTTTGGAGTAGTTGAGGCCAAGTCCTCATATCATCCTTCCTTTCTGTGTTTTGTCAGCTTTTTGGGGTAATTAAGTTCTCATCTGTCAGCTAGTTGGCTATGCCATGCAATGTGTGTTACAGCTGCATAAACATACAACAAGGCGGTCCTTTTATCCACCTGTATTTCCTAAGTTTGTCCGTTTCATTTTCCCTCCTCTTGAATCAAATCACAGGCTAAAGATCCGGTATAATAATTAGTTCCTTAGACCACTGTTTCTTAAGCAATGCAGTCTTACAAACGCAACTCAGCCAGTGGGGATCAAAATAATTGGTCCTTTCCAGCAGTACCAATTGTAACAAACCTAACGTGACATTAGTTACATATTTCAGATTGAACATAAAAGGGCAATAAATAAATAAGTGCAGAAAATGTCTGATTTTTGTTTGAAGTTCAATAAATAAATAAGTGCAGAAAATGTCTGATTTTTGTTTCATAACTTCAAACGAACTTTTTGAACGAAAAACGAGCGTGAATACGGAAACTACTCACTCAAACGCGGTCAACGTCTTTTTATAATTTTCTCAAAACGTAAATTTTCTTAATAGTTCAAAGAATCCTTATGATTACGAATCATACAAGCAACTGCAGGAGACCTTAACCTTTATATATAATTTTATATTGAGCATTCCCATCTCAAGCTCGATATGGGTCCGATTCATACTGATCGGAATCTATTTTTCATTTGGACTTCGACTTATTGATTTAAATTATTTATTAGAGCACTCTATTATCTTTATTCGAATTAAATTACGTAACTTAACTGATAAGTTATTCAAAAATTAGAAAATGCAATTAAATATTGTTCAACTTTATGAGAAAAGTAAAAAATATCCAATATCCCCCTTTTGAATAATACTTAATTGTGGTACTGACTCAAGTTAAACAGTTTAAGAACTTGGTTAAGCTACACTATTATATTAGTCAATTAGATTTAAAAACAAAACATTTGATCAAAAGATAACGAAAGTCCTACATTCCATCTTGCAAGGCTTTCGATACTGAAAAGTATCAAATACATATGTCATGTGTGACACAGATCTAATATAATCACGTATATCTAATACCTCACTAACATGAATAGGAAAATGAACTGTGACAAACTAAGATGATACTTATATGATATAAATTATATCATCTTCGTTTGTAGATCTCGATTTTTCTAACTTTATGATAAATTGCATTAAAGAAATCATGTTTTCTCTCATCGAATACTAAACAACATTAGAGAAAACTTGTTTTCTCTCACCGAATGCTAAACATCATAAGAGAAAACCATTATGTTCTCTAACTGAATGTTAAAATGCGTTAGAGAACCTTTATGGAATAAGATTTATATCCCCAATGTCATGTCAATCTTTATGGATATCTGTATACAATTGTATGCGTCTAAATGACATAAGCATAAGGTCAATCTGTATATATGTCCAATGACCTTTAAATGCTTAAGATTGACATAAATCTTAAAACTTTCATACGTATTATGACAATATATGATAACAAGTATTATTAAGGATAAACGATGATCATCTTTATTGATGAGCCATCATATCATCATAATACATCAAATGTATTAATGTACAAACGTACATGGAGCAAACATAATGATCTCCTGACTAATAGTGTCTAAGGACTTCAAAACACCTATACTGTATACTTGTCTTTCAAACACAATTGGGTGAAGTCCTTTAGTTAAAGGATCGGCTTACAGTTTCTTACTCCTTAAATGCTCATAACCTTAATGTCACATTTTCATATCAACTCCTTTATGATCAAATAATTGACCTCCAAATGCTAAGACCCTATGATATTCTTTCTTGTTATTAAACAACAAAGCAGCAAGATTATCATAGTACAATTAAATGGGTCTAGCCACTAAAACAACCATAGACAACTCAGAAATCAAGTTTCTGAGCTAAACAGTTTATGAAGCAGCCCCACAGAATACACTCTGCATGCATGGTTGAGGAAGTCACCGGTGTGTACTTAACACTCTTCCACAACATTGTACCATCTGTAAATAAACAATGTAACCTTAAGTGGACTTTCGATCATTCGAACATATAGCTTAAATTTAAATTTGAATTCCCTACAAAGCTTAAATTATTGACTTTTCTACATTTCAACATATAATCCTTGATTCCCTTTAAGTATCTCAATAGTTACTTGACTGCATTTCAATAGTCTATGCCTGGGTTAACAAGATATTGACTAAACAATCTAACAGTAAATGCGTCCCTCCTAGTACTTACCCGAGCATACATCAGGCTATCAACCGTACCAATTTTAGGAACATTACTTGTAGCGCCCCCTTACCGTAGAGTACTCACCGGAATACCCGTAGGTCATCCCGATACATACCCTACGATGAGGGTGC
>JANZLD010000003.1:51696951-51715211 GCA_026413575.1 Erythroxylum carthagenense
ATCTCACAATGCATAACATACAACATATATTCACACATAGGCAAGAATTTGCCTAATCACACAATAACTATAAATACGTTACCCACCTAATTCCGCTTGAAATCCAAGCTCAAGATTGACCTTCCTCTTGCGATTGGATTAGGCCCGCTTGGTTTCCTATAACAACCAAGTTCTCATTCAAACAACATTCAAGGAAAAATTCAGAAAGCTTTGAAAGTCAAAAGTGCTAAAACCCTTTCAAAACTAGACTTTCGGTTCAACTTTTCCATGATCGTTATGATCAGATAAATGAAGACATTTGGTAACACTTACTTCTATAAAAATTTTCTTCATTGTCTTAAGTTTCTAACGAAACCAAACTCATTTCATTTGGTTCAGAAACATGGAAGTTATATCCCAAACATGATGGGACTACCCTTATGCTGAAACTATAATTTATACCCAATTTCCATCCAAAATTTGAGATCTTTAGAGACTGAATCAGAATTTCATTTCTTCATAAAACTTGTAGCCCTATGTCTCTAGTTTACAACGAATTGAAAAGAACCTTATTTAAACATCTACATAGAAAGTTATGCCCAAAATACTAAAGCATGTCAGTGCTGAAAAATGGACCTTGCTGCGGCGAAATGTGGGAGCTCGCCGCGGCCAGGGCAAGAGCGCACCACGGCGAACAAACCCAGAAACCTCCCGAAACCCTATTTTTTGACATTCTTCATCTATATACTTCCCAACCTTCAAATACAACTTATCTTAACCCTAAATCATCATTCCTACCTCAATTCTAAACTCATTCCAATCCAACATCATTCACAAAACATCAAACCCTAAAGATTAAGCCATTTTCGTACACCATTCCACAATAACTCCCTACACATATTCAACCCCATTTTCCACTCCTAATCATCATTAAACAAGATTCAATCATTCAATTAATGCCCATACTTACTTGGGGAAGCTTCAAATCCTTTAAATTCTCCAAACCTAACTTGGCTTTCCTTCTCTTCTTCTTTTCTCCTCACCCACGACACTCTCTTCTCTTCTCTTCTCCCTCTTTTTTCTTCTAATTTCTTTCCTTAAGCTTAAATTGAAGAGCAAAGACCAATTTGCCCCTCCCTGCTATGCCTTAATCTCTCCGACTTAAGTAGTCTTCCCATTTTGCCCTCAAACATTCTTACTACCTTATACCTTAATTCCATCAATTCCTAATTCCTCCTAACATTAACATGCTAATTACTCCAAAATAATAAACCCAACAAGACCTCAGAATAAATTAAATCATGCCATATAAAAAAAATTCGGGGTCCACCAAGAGTAGACTTGAAAAAGTCTAGAAATTCTAGTTTAAAATATAAATCAATGTATCAATATAGTACATCCATAAATAGAGAGAGAAGTACTTTAAGCAACCAAATAAATATCATTAGGAAGACTTGATTTACACTCATCATGAGCATGGAAATCCAACTAAGTTTTAAGAGGTTATGGACAATTAAGAGAATAATGGATGGATAGGAGCTATGGTGGACGAGGTGGAATCTCTAAATAAGAATCGACATAAGAGTTAGTGTAGCTTCTCAAAGGAAAGAGAACTATAGGTAAGTAGATACAAGAGGAAACAAATAATAGCAAAAAATGGATGCAAAAAGTTAAAGACTTAACTAGTATTAAAAGGGTAAGCATAACACAAAGAGATTGATTATGATGAAATCTTTTGTTTGGTAATTTGTTATACTTCTGCTAGGATTTTAATGACGTCAGTAGCTAGTTTGGATAGTCACTTAGTATGAATATAAAGAAAGAAAAGCTCAAGACTCCACTATAGCAAAAATGATGTGTACAATGGAAGGAGAATGATTATGATAAAAATTTTCATTAGTTTTTAATCATACCTTATGGTAGTAATAGCTAGTTTGAATATGTATTTGTAACATATAGACATGAAGCCATCTTTTTTTACAGTGACTTAAAGGAAAAAATTTACATAGAGCAACTTAAGGGGTTTAGTCAAGTTAAAAAGGAGCATCTAACATGTAAATTGAAGAAGTCACTTTAAATATTGAAGTAGTCTCCATGATAATGATATAAATGGTTTAACTCTTACATGACCTAAATTGACTACATTTGTTATGAGTATCGTTATTTTGTATAAGTTAAGAGCCTTGATGATAGACTGTTTATTTTTTTGTTACCGTGCGCAAATGATATATTGATAACTATAAAGAGTATACATGATATGAATGAATTAAAGACTTTACTGGGAAAGGAAATTGAGATGAAGGATTTTGGTGCTACTAAGAAATTACTACGAATGGAGATTCAGAGGGATATAAGCTCTAGAAAACTATGGTAATCTCAATTTAGTTAAATTGAGAAGGTATTGGTCATACTTAGAATGAACAAGAATAAACTCATTGGCACTCTATTAGTAAATCAATTCATAATTTTTCTAGAACAGTGTCTAAAAATAGATGAAGAGATTGATGGTATGTCTAAAGTACCATATGCTAGTGTCTTTAGAGATTTAATATATTCAATAGTTTATGCATGCCATATTTGGCTTATTCTATTAGTAGGGTCAGTAAGTACATGTCAAAACATGGAAGATAGCTTAAGAAATAATTAAGTGGATCAAGTACTTAAAAGATACGTTAAACTAAGTGATTGTATTTATCAATCAACGAAGTAATTTTTTTAGTTATGGGATATGTAGATTCAATAAATATATGAGATTTAGATAACATGAGATTTATTAAATATTATGTCTTTACTCTTGCAGGAGGGCCTACTTGATGGAAATCAACGTTAATGTCTTTAGATGCATGGCCTACATCTGAAGCAGAGAATATGACAGTGTTTAAGGCTACTAAGGAAGTATTATGACTTATAGAGCTGGTGAAAGAAGTAAACATCAATCAAGGTGGAGTTCAGATACACTATGATAGTCAAAGTGTCATTTATTTAACAAAGAATTTGGCGTATCATATAAAGAATAAGCATATATATTTGAAGTTTTATATGATGAAGTAGTTGATTACATCTGGACATATCTTGTTAGAAATGTTTCACACTTTGGAGAATGGAACTAGCATGTTGATAAAGTTGGTTACCATGGAAAAGTTAAAGAATTTCTTAGACTTGATTAATACCTTAAAAATGTAAGACATATTTAATCTAATCTATATCATCACTAACGTAAAGATTATTGTATATGACTTATATAAACGAGCATATAATCATATAGTTGTGGGAAGAAAAAAAGATGTTTCTTAAAAGTCTTATAGGTGAATAAGACTTGGGACTTCGGACACGAGGGTTGTCTAGTGTGTATTCCTTTATGAAAATTAAGTGTGAAGGCAAGAGCTAAGTACATGGGCGTATTGGTATGGAAAAGTTGTTTTCATATAAGACACACTCTAAGACATGGTCTTATCCATGGAGAAGGTAGAAAAATGTATAGCCTAGGACACAATCATGTCTTAGGTTGTGTCCAAGTGTGCAAAGAAATAAAAGGATCCATAGTCTAGGACACGGGGACACTAAAACCAATGTCAAGCTCAAAAAAGAGAATAATATCTATTACTTGGTTGTGTCTGCGACAATCAATCTTATCTAATAACACATTCTTTATGAATTTCAAACGCTAAAATGATTTCAAAGAGCTATTTAAATAAAATTTTACTACTTTAATTTTGCATATTAATATATTATTGCAAGCCTAGTTTGACATAACCATCATCATAATTATTTAATAATAAATAAATCACTCTTACCTTTTAAGAACTTAAACACACTTAATTAGTCAAAATTCATTAAAGATCTTCATATATTCTTGTTTGCTTTTTGGTTATTCTTTATTTTTATATCTATTTTCTTTTCGAAATATCTTGTAGTCAAATCTTTTAATGCCTTTTAAAGGTCCTTCTAATTTTGTCTCTACATTAAACTTTGGCCTCTCATCATGTTTTAGCTCTAATTAGTGGGTTGATTTAGGTTATTGGCCTTATACTAAAAACCAACTTATGTAATTCTTGTTCATTTTTTGAAAGCGTCTTTTTAAAAGTATGATTCATTTTTAACTTTCAAAACATTAAATTATTGAAAACATTTCAAAAAATGACTAACAAGAACATAAAATTTGGTAATGAATGATATGGACAACGAAAAATTTTAAACCTCATAAAAGTAGAAAGATATTTCCTAAAATATAATGAACATAAACCTTGTCCAAATGGAATGTCAATCGTGTATTAAAAAGGAATAGAGAAAAGTAGAGAAATAAGCCAACATAACAAAGTTTTTCAAATTCTCATTTTGTTTGGATAACAGCAGTAGCATTATTAATTAATCAAATCATTAGTTCTTTTAGTGACAAACAACTCATATACTCATTTTTTAGTGTTAAACATCACATCAAATGAAATTTTTTAAATAATGGATTTCCTTTAACTGAGGGACTTTGGAAAGTGAAAAATGTTGGAGATATGATTCAAAATTTATTGCCGAAAAGCACCGCAACAAACTCTCAAAATTAGTTGATTAGTTAACTAGCTAATTAGAGATTTTTTAGTGTTTATAGTTAACATGAATATCTATCAGTAACTTAATTTCCTGTAGTTAGTTATTTGTTAGCCTATAAATTGACATTCCAATTTGTATTGACAGTGCATTAAATAAATAGTACTTTTCCTCTGTTTTTAAAATATATGAAGAATTCTTATTTCTTTCCTTTATTTTTGTAGCAATAATTTCTTTTAAAACAAATATTTGGTTCATAGTAGCTTTGGGCATTTCTTCATTGTAAACAATAGCAGTGTAATCAATATAGCCTAACCTTCTATACCAATTTTTAAGGGAGACAACTACGAATTCGGGAGTATCAAAATGAGAACATTGTTTAAGTCATAAGAGCTATGGGGCTTGGTGGAATATAGATATAATGAGTAGGATGAGGAGATTAGGCTGAGGGAAAACAAGAAAAAAGATTTGAAGGCTCTATTCTTCATACAACAAGATGTAGATAACTCCATTTTTTCAAAAAAATTATAGTAGCCTCAATAACAAAAGAGATATAGATAACTCTATAGCTTGCATTTCATATCTCATCCATAATGGTCATAGTAAAGTTGTAAACACTTAATCGAGAATTTGAAAAGTTGCATATGAAGAACAATGAATCAATGTAGGAATTCATGTCATGAATAGCAATCATTGTCAACCAAATGAGGTCCTATGACGATGATGTCTTAGCAAAAGCTATTATGAGTAAAATAATTAAGAGGTTAACTCCAAAATTTGACCATATGGTTTCGGCTATTGAGGAGTCCAAGAACTTATTAATTTATTTCATGGATGAGTTGATGGGTTCACTACAGCCCCATAAAGTAAGAATCAATAAAACAAAAGAAAAGAATGAGGAAAAGGCATTCTAAGTAAAAGGAGAGAGTTCAAAGGAGCAGGAAAAAGTTATAGAACATGGAAGAGGCAGAGGAGGATTTCAAGCAAGAAGTTACATTGAAGGTAGAGGAGCCAACAAAGGATTCAAGTAGAGATTCAATAATAATAATAAGGGCATCATCTAAGGTCACCATTGTAAAAAAATATAGACATGTGAAAGCTGATTGTTGGCTTAAAGATAAACAAGCAAGTTTTATAAAAGAAGCAAATGAAGAGAGTAAGTTGAACATAGCACATTTTGACATAATAGACATACAAGGAGAAGTGTGGTTTTGTCAATAGTGAGTGCTCTAATCATATGACTAGTAAGAAGGAGATATTCAAAGAGCTCAAATAATTTGATAAGACTTAAAAGAGGATGTTAAAGTTAGGAGACAATCAAAAAGTCCAAGTGGAAGGGAAAGGAATAGTAGCCATCAAAACTGGCCAAGGTCACATTTATGGTAAGAAAACTAGGAAGTCATTCTTTACTGGAAAAGCATGGAGAGCCTCAACATAACTTAAATTAGTTCATGCAAACCTCTACAACCCTATAAATACAAAGTCACTTGGAGGAAGTTATTGCTTTCTTCTATTTATCGATGACTTTAGCATAATGAGTTGGGTATATTTTCTAAAATTCAAATCATAAACCTTTAAAATTTTCAAAAAAAATCAAAGCATTAATGGAAAAGAAAAGTGGAAAATGCATAAAGGTGTTTCGCATGGGTAAAGGAGGTGAATTTTTATCAAAGGAGTTAAATAATTTTTGCGAAGAAAATGGAATTCGAAAGGAGCTAATTGCACCATCCATTCCAGAGCAAAACAGAGTTTTGGAATGCAAAAATAGAACGGTGATAGAGATGGAAATAATTCTCTTGAAAGGGAAAGGTCTTCCAACCCAATATTAGGCAGAAGCTGTAGCATTAGTAGTGTATTTGTTGAATCTCTCTCTTACAAAAGTTGTTCAAAATATCACTCCAAATGAAGCATGGAATAAAAGCAAACCCATTGTAAGTCATCTAAAATTTTTTTAGGATATATTGCTTATGTTTTAGTAAAATGCTTAAAATTGACAAAAATTATATGAGAAATCATTTATGTGTATTTTTGCAGATTATTAAACCGAGTCTAAAGCATATAAATTGTATAACCCTATAATTGGCAAGAAAATTGTCATTAGAAATGTAATGTTTAATGAGATGGCAAGCTAGAAACAATAATGGCAATAAAAACATTAGCATCAAATTTTCCTTGATGGAAGAGACAAGTTTAACCTCAATTCCTACAACTTAACCCAATACAACTCCAAACACTTCCTCGAATTTAACTCCTACTCAATGCAGCTCAGCAACAACACCAAATGCAACTTCTAACACTAGCAACTCAATCACATCCTTTGAAGAGACTTTGCCAAGGAAATTCATATTATTACGAGAAATTTATGAATCAAAAGAGTTTGAATTAATTGTCCTAGATCCTATATCATATAATCAGGCAATAGAAAAAGAAGAGTGGAGGCAAATTATGAGAGAAAAGCTCATATCTATTGAAAGGAACTCAACCTAGGAGCTAGTAAATTTTCCCAGTGGAAAGAAAAATATTGGTGTGAAGTGAATATTTAAGACAAAATTTCATGAATATGGTAGTATCTAAAACTACAAGGCTTAACTAGTCGTAAAAGGGTACTCTTAACAACAAGGGATCGATTATAAGGAGACATTTTCTCCTATAATTCTATTTGAAACTTTAAGAATTTTTTTTTTATGTTGGCAACACAACTCAAATGGAAGGTAATCTAGTGAAAGCTTAAGAAGAAGTATATGTTACACAGTTAAAAGCCTTTGTGATTTATGGGAAAGAAGGAAAGTTGTACATGTTGAAGAAGGCTCTTTATGACTTACAGCAAGCCCTAAGAGCATGGTACAACAAATTTTCAACAAAATGGCTTTATGAAAAGTGAAAATGAGTCCACTCTCTATCTAAGGAAGCAAGGTAAAGTTGCTTTCTTAATAGTATGCTTATATGTCGACGATATAATTTATATGGTTTCAAATTCATCATTAGCAGAGGAATTTAAATCTAACGTAATGGGCACCTTCAAAGTGATTTACCTAGGATTGTTGCATTATTTCCTTGGATTGGAGATTTTGAAAGATGAAGAAGGGGTGTTTGTTTCGCAAAAGAGGTATTCAAATGATTTGTTAAAGAAATTCAACATGTCAAATTACAAGATGGTGGCTACTCCAATAAACAAGAATAAAAAATTAAAGCAAGAAGATGGTGTTAAAGCTAGAAATTAAAGGCATTTTAGAAGCTTAGTTGGTGGATTGATATATTTAATTCACATAAGGGCAGACATTTCATTTTCAGTTGGTGTAGTGTCAAGATTTATGAGCAGTACATCAAAGCAACATTATGGAGCTGAAAAAGGGATTTTAAGGTACATTACAGAGACTTTGAATTATGAGATCTGGTACACTCTTGTAACAAATTTTAGATTAGTTGGCTTTACCAATAATGATTGGGCTACCTCATTAGATGATGGAAGAAGTACTTCCAGGAATGTGTTGGACTTGGTTCAGGTGCAGTCACATGGTGTTCTAAGAAATAAACAATAGCAACTTTATCAACAACAAACGTATTTGGCTTAGAAGAATGCCGGCAATTTGCAACAAAAGCAATAAAAGGGAACTATATTTTATTGTGATGATAAATCAACAATTGAAATAGCAAGAAATCTAGGTTGTCATGGCAATAAAAAGCATATTGAGCTAAGATTTCATTTTATTCGAAATTGGTGGCCAAAGGAGAAGTAGTTATAAAGTTTTTTCACACTGATGTCCAATCTACATATATATTCACTAAAGCGTTCAAGTTAAATGTGCTTTTCTTAGATCTTTGCTTAGAGTACGTTATTTTGACTTAATGGAAGGTGTTGGAGGTATGATTCAAAATCTGCTGTAGAAAAATACTGCAACAAACTTTCAAAATTAGTTGATTAGTTAGCTAGCTAATAGTAGACTTTTTAGTATTTTCAGTTAACATAAATATTTAGTTATTCGTCAGTCTATAAATTGGCATTCCAATTTTTATTGACAATACATTGAATAAATAGTATTAGTCCTATTTTTCTTAAAAATCTACAAAATCTTTTTTCTTTCCTTTACTTTTGCAAAAGTAATTTCTTTTAAAACAAAAAAAAAAGTGTCGATTTTAATATATTAGTTATAGTTCCTGGGAATAGCATCGAAGTTTTTTCCAACAAAGTTACTCTCGATTCTTATGTCATAAAGGTAAAAGATGCTATCTACCCACTCAAATTGTTAGCTCTCCTTGTATATAAACATAAGAATATATGCACATTGGCTTATTTCTTGTTTTAGAGGATGATAAGGGATAGGTAATATAAGGTTTACATCCTTTGTACCACTTAATAAGTTCCAACTTTGTTTTCGCACCAAAACAACATTATTTTGTTTGTAAACTAACTCAAAACAGTGTCGTTTTCGGATAATACAGAGGATCTGACGCCGGCGACTGGGTGGTGCTCGGATATTTAGAGGGGTGATTGTGGGCAGGCGTGAGTTGATTGGGTACTGCAAAGTGTTAACTTTGTGTTGAAGTGCAGTGTTTATTAAAATCACATATAAAAACTAATATTGTTTATAATTTTCTAACAGATTTTATTTCCGTTGGTCGATGGAGTGGCTGCTTTTGCGCAAAAGGCTTTATAGACATTACGGCCGAATTCATGGGTGTACTGCATGAAAACAAATTTTGTAGCAAATCATTGCACTTGTTGTGGATCAAGAAACAGCAAGAGGAAAAAAGAAGAAAAAGAAAGGGCATTATAGATGCTTAATGTCTAGTTAATCAAGCCTCTGTCTGAGTGTTGAATTTCTTAATATTCCTTAGATTTGTACGGCTAGACATGAAAAGAAGGGAAAGAGAGTTTTACGGATGATTCTTTTTCTTTGATTTTTCTGACGCCTTAACATGTAGTCAGAAGTTTAATGTTACCTCTACTATGTCTAGTCTACCATATTACATGCAGACCCCCTCTCTTTTGGATCAAATAACACCTTCCAGACCATGTTTTGAATTAATGATACGTAAACATGCATAAAGTATGCCTCGAACAGGGAGAGGGAGGAACATGGAAATAAAATTTTTTGCTAAATGTACTCTCTGTCCCTACCAATCAATCTCTATCACATGGTTTTTTTCTGACTCTCATAGTTTACCAACGCGTTTACTTTGGGCTCCACTTGTCCACATTTCTGCTTTTTATTCCTCCGTCCTTTTAAATATGCAATAGTAATGTAGCTTAGATAAGGGTAAGATCGTTCTTATCATTCTAGATTTTGGAAATAAGGGGAGCATATTATAGGTAGGCCAGTGTGGGCAACGACAGTGAATAGTTGTAGTACCGATGATTCCTATCAGTTGTAGGGTGGCTTTATCTTTAGCCAAATACATGATACTTTTAGTGGGTTCTCATCAACGCCACCAAGTAGGTGCTTCGAATACTCACCACACAAAGTGGAGAGTGCATATCTACAATAAGATTGAAAAGATATCCTTTGGGATGACAAGGCTTTATTATTATGTGATTTAGAATATTTATGAGCTAATTAAAAAAACTTGAATTCAGAATGTAAATCCTTTAGATTACATTTTGTCTAAATCTTATTTAGTTAAAATTTGAATCAGTGGTTAGAAAAATCAAAATGTACATTAAAAAAAAAAAAAAAAACCAGAAGACAAGAAACTAGAAACATGTTAGAAACTAGAGAGCCAGCAAATAAACACAAGCTTTAAATTTCTTTGAATGAGGATATGATTTTCTTAAGGAAACATCCAGCTGTCTTTACCTATTTGGTGGAGCCCAGGAAACGAAGATGGAAAGGGCAGGCAAGGCTAAGTTGCGCTGTCCAATCGCATTGCCACAATTATTTTAAAATGTTACGTCATTCATGACATCACTCTACCGACAGGCCTTACACTGCCAAACTAACTCCCCAATCCAGGTGTCATCATCTCTTCCGCCGAGTTTTCCACCCATCAAGAGCTTATAATATTACACGCCACATCTGATATTGCCCCTTCTTACAAAGTCTATAGTTAGTTTCTTGCTTTATTACAACTGCATTTTATGCACCGCACGACAGAGAGAGCTTGCATGTGGAGAGAAGAAAAGCGTTCAAAGAAGGGGTTTTTCTGATAAAGCTTTTGAATGGCGGGTGTTGTGGACGCAGAGGCGGAAAAATATAGGACCATTAATTTCGAAGAAACAGAGCTGCGTCTGGGTTTACCTGGAAATGAATTATGTGATCATCTTCACGGGATGAAGAATAATGGGAAGAGAGGCTTCTGTGAGACTGCTACTACTACTGCTACTTCCGGAGTGGATTTGAAGTTAAACCTGTCAACCAAGGAACGAGTAGGGAAGCTGATGGAGGGAGATGAACAGAAGTTGAAGGGAAAGAATGTTGCCTCTTGCCCTATCGACCCTGCAAAGCCTCCAGCCAAGTAACTAACACACTTTCTCTTCTCAAATTTCATGAATGTGCAGACGAACAATACTCTTGGTTATGTTTATGAATGTGCGGACGAACAATACTCTTGGTTATGTTCTTATGTTAATATTTATTTATTTATTCTTGCGAGGGTGATATGTTCAAGCTATTATTGTTAGCGTACTGATGCATCACAGTCCACAGATCATCTCATATTAAGGTGTAAATCACATGAGAATTTGTTTGGGATTACAGAAAATGAGGATAAGTCAGATATGTTTTCATCTTTGTACATTCAACTCTTATTCTTTCTTTCCAGTTTTTTAGCTGGAAACCGTCATGGTTTTCGTTTCTTTGTTCGGGAGCATGGGAAAAAAAAAAGGAACAAAACATAAGGAATCTTTTACCTTTCTCGACAACCAATCACTGAAAAGAAACAAAACTTTACTTGAGCCACTTGGACATGCGAATATTAACATAATATAACCTTTAGAATTTGATTCACTTATAGGATTTATATGCAGTTCCCATTAGCTTTTCTCTCTCTCCTTAGTCCTCCAACTCTGGTCCGTATGATTATATAACTTTTATCGTTTTAAAATATGACTCTAACAACAACTCCTATACATGGCTGTGGTCTCCACCAAACTTGTATAATTTTACATGAATTCTAGTGGAAAAGGTCGATGATGAGATAATCCTCAAAATTATGTTAGAATTGGAGTTGTGCTCTATTGATTTAGCTTTCATTCACATGCCTGTATTATTTTAAATTTTTAATGATTATGTTCAATAAGTAAATAAAAGAAACGCTTGTTTTCATAATGGATGGACTTCAGGGCACAAGTTGTGGGATGGCCACCTATCCGATCATTCAGAAAGAATGTAATGGCCGTCCAGAAGACTAACGGTGATGAAAGTGAAAAAGTTGCAGGCACCAGCGGCGGTGGTGTTGCCTTTGTTAAGGTCAGCATGGATGGGGCGCCATATCTACGAAAGGTTGACTTGAAACTGTACCAGAGCTACAAAGAACTCTCTGATTCCCTAGGCAAAATGTTCAGTTCCTTCACCATTGGTAATTAATAAGTGTTCCCCTAGAACATGTTCAGCTCCAATCTCCACTTGTTTTCATGTAAATTTCTTGTCTTTTGTTCCCGTAGGCAACTGTGGATCTCAAGGAGTGAAGGATTTCATGAACGAGAGTAAATTGATTGATCTTTTGAACAGTTCAGAGTATGTTCCTACATATGAAGACAAGGACGGAGATTGGATGCTTGTAGGAGACGTGCCGTGGGAGTAAGCTTTTCTTACTAATTACAATAGGAAGGCATCAACTTTTTTGGACATTTTGACTGATTGACTGTGGTTGTTCTTTATTTGTATAGGATGTTCGTGGATTCGTGCAGACGTTTGAGAATCATGAAAGGTTCTGAGGCTATTGGACTTGGTTGGTTGCATCTTATGTCACTTGTCAAGTTTTACTCCGTTATTTGAACTTGTGCGTTGTTCTGTATAGGATTGCTAATATCAAATCTCACTATCCTTGTTCTTTCTCTTTTTTCTTTCACAACTGTAGCTCCTAGAGCCGTGGAGAAGTGCAAGAACAGAAGCTAAGCAAGAGCTTTTTTTTTTTCTCCACGAAAAAGTGATCAAATCAAATTGACTCCATGTATTTAAGACATTTGAGCAGACCGGCTCGAGACGGATCAATCGGGCAAGGAGTTTGGATCTGTACCATGGTCTTCTTATTATTAAACACGAAAAAAAAGTATGTGAGATTTGATGATAGGGACAATTATAATAACAGGAGATGTTTAAATATAAGGTCTGCCTGTCAGGTATAATTGCTTATTTGTGAAAATGGCTTGTTTAATTAACTGTTGGCAAGTTGGATGTGAGTGTTTTTGCTCCCTCCATTTTGAAGTGGCTGCACTTTATGTATCATATGATGAGATTCTGTCAAACATATGTGTAATTCTTTTTAAAATTATTTTCCCTTTCATTGTTTTTTTCTTTCAGATTTACTTTCTTAATGAGGTGGCAATGAACAGAAAACAAAAAATGACGTGGAGCCAGTTACCTCGTGGTTTGATATTAAGGCATTATTTCACTCTTATATTATTTGTGGGAGTAGGCGTTAACTCCCGTACATAAAAGGTCATTGCAACTAAATATTGAATTACATAAGATATACTGGAGTATAATGGTAAGAATATTTATACTAGACATATGGTAATTTTCTAATTGATGTATTCTCGTGTTACCTTTTGTGTGAGCATCCATAGTATATCTTAGCTACACAGGACAATAGCTGTCAATTTAATTAAGTATTGCCATAAATAATTAAATAATAATAATAAAGTATAAGGTAGAACTTAGTTGAATTAATTAAGTTACAATATAGATGTGTTCCCATAATGTGTTACTTTATAGACAATTCAAACAAAAGGTAATCCATGTTTACGTGGTAAAAAGTTTCTTTTGAATCTTATAATTTTCACTAAATTTTAAATTACATCCTAAATTAATTTGGAAGTGTTTAAAATAATTATAATATTTTGAAGTGTTAAAATAATTAGAACTTTTTATAATTAGTTGAATCTAACGGGGGTTCCATTTTAGCCAATGACCTATCTAATTAATGCTAGCATATAGCCCAATTGGGAAATATATCACCTGTTTCCATTACTTGTGTACACTCTGTTTCATAAGGTATCAATCCATCCAATTTCTTAGATGGACGGATACTTATGGAATATAGTAGACATAGGGTAATGAGAACAGGTGATCTGAACCCACCTAACTAGCATTGATGAATTTTTCTTTTCAAAATATAACCAATCAAAAAGTAGGGTCTAAATCCCTAATTCCCAAATCAGTTTCCCTCTCTTAACTTTTTAATTTTCGACCTATTTTCATCATTATAGTGTCGAATGACATTTTATTCACCTCCCTCATGTTCATTTGGTCCATCACGACATCCATTTCATTTTAAGCACCAACTCGATCACCATTTTGTCTTTCTTCTTCCCCACTTCCAACAAGCAAGCGAACTTCTTCATCTCTAGCACGTGCTTATGATGAGTTATTTTGGTACATTTTCTTCTGCATATGCTTCTCATTTGGAAATCACATGTTTGATGAGTCTAGTGAGAGACATTTTTAATAACTGTTTAGTCTTGATTTTTCATAATCTTGAATGTTATATTTAAATTGAAAAATCAAGTCATGTCATGTTAATATGCAATGCTAGTTAATTTAATTTTTAAGCTTATGTTTTAGTTCCCCATTATTAACAATTTACCCATTTGATGATTATATATGCATTTAATTAACGTCATACTCTTATTCATCAACTGAAAAAAATTTATAATCTAAGACATTCTCTAGGTTGAATATAAAATAGAAGATATAATTTCTCTTATTTGCCATTGAAGCTTTGGTATGCAACTATCGTTTGATGAGGAATCTCCATAATGTTATTCTTTCTTTGCCCGTATGTGAATTGCTCCCATCTCATATGTTTGAATGATTTATACCAACCTTGATGTGAGTCTATTTGGGGAGCAAAACTGTGACTAGTGTATAAGGTGCTTAAATAATATCTTAACTAATTAAGAGTTTATTATTACTATTAGTATTTATCTGATAACTCAACATATTTATCTATATTTTTCTTTACTATTTTTATGCTAAAATTTGGTATAGTATTTTTTTGTCACGTAAAAAAAATCATGTCAATATGTAGTGTAATTCAATTTAATTCTTAAATGGAGATTTCTATTCAAGTCATAATTCTTATTATTTTTAGAACTTTCATTAAATCAAAGTCAACTAATCCATGGACAAACTTTTTATTTATGGTCAAAAGAGCAATTTAGCCATTAACATTTACACTGAAATCTGAGTTGGACCTTAATGTTTCAAAGTATTCAAAATGAACCCTAATGTTTTCAAACCATTCAAAATGAATCATAACGTTCAAAAAACATTCAAAACAACCCCTGATTGGACGAAACAACTGAAGGAGTTAAGCCTTTGTTAGTTAAATGTTGGTGTGGATTTTTAAAATTTTATTAAGGTAGGGCCCAGTTAGCATTTTAACCAAAAGTTTTCTTCACTATCCATCTTTCCATTTTCTTTTCTTTCTCCATCTATCTCTAGTATTTCTCGAACCATAGTTGTGGCTCTGGTATTCATCAAGCACCATTCTTTATAAGATTCTAAAGATTTTATTTTTAAATTTTTACCACTTATTCTCTACATTTAACATCCTCCAGCATTAACCCAGTCCCTTTTAACAATTAAGAAGCTTCATTCCTATCATAGTCTCCAAGATATGCTATCGTTTTTTTACTCTTATATGTGTATGGTATTTAAGGATGCTATTGTATTGTCAGATGCGTGATTCTTCAAGTGTTATCATTGTTTGCTGAGTGTTGGTTATTCTCCCATGTTGTGTTTAGATAGATGATGGTAGAGATGGGATGTGAAGGCCTACTAATGTGTAATGTTATAGTAGCAATCTAATGGTGTGGTTGTGTATAGTGGTGGTGATGTTACAACTGGTGATGAGGATCATAGGCCATATGATGTGGCCTCTGCTACTGCTTCTATGGTTGCTACTCTCGAATTTCATCATATATGCCCATCAAGGATGGGATTTCCTTTACTGCCAAAGCCTCAACTACCCCTACCTGAAATAGGGCCCCTGTAACATCCCGCCTCCATATTAAAGATTAGAATTTAGATTTCTCTAATGGAGAGAATAGCAATGTAAGAGTTCAAAAAATTTGCATGTCATGCTCAGCAAAGTGTCAGTATACATGTATGTGGATTTTTAATCCTTGCACACATGAAAATAATTGTACATGCATTCGTTGACAACTTTCGGGTATGATTGTTTCTAAATGTGATTTTCTTATAGAAAATGAGAAGTAGAGGGAGTAGAAAGAGTGATCTTGGTATGAGTTGTGATAAGGAGAGATTTGGAAACAAAATTGGTAGTGGTTTGGAAAATATTCACCGAGTGTGCTTCGGTTTGTTAACCATAACTTTTCTTCTAATTATCCAAATGAGATGATTCCTTTTTTGGATTAAACTAGAAACATATGGTTACTTTTCTTATGAAGACATTGGATTTAAATTCTGCCTTTAAGAATCTCAAAGGTTGTGATGAAGTTGAGAACTGGGTGTAGAATATTGGATGAATGTAGAAAATTCAAGTTCTGTATTCGAGGGAAATTTTGGACTAATCTAGGATAGGTAAAATGTATCCCTTGGAAAGTTGTAGGTTTTTCTTTAACGTTCCAGCAGTATATAGTATGAAAATGTTGGTCACCTAAGTCAGAAATTATGGTCCTTATAAGGAAAGATGCATCTTCTGCCTTTCGCTTCTTCTATGTGATGACGTCACTTCCTCTATATGATGACGCCACTTCTTTTGGGTTTTGTATCATCTGGGTTTTGCATCTTCTGCCTTTCGCTTCTTCTATGTGATGATGTCACTTCCTCTATGTGATGACGTCACTTCTTCTGGGTTTTGTATCGTCTGGGTTTTGCATCTTCTGCCTTTCACTTCCTCTATGTGATGACGTTACTTCTTCTGTGTTTTGTATCGTTTGAAGTTTGTATATCTTATGTGTGATTGTGCACAAATATCTTCTATGTTTTGATGATACACTTCGTCTGTGTTTTGTATCGTCTGAGTTTTGTATATCTTCTATGTTACTGTGCACAAACTTCTTCTGTGTTACTGTGCACAAATATCTTCTGTGTTTTGACGATACACTTCTTCTGTGTTTTGTATCGTCTGAGTTTTGTATATCTTCTATGTTACTATGCATAAATATCTTCTGTGTTTTAATGATACACTTCTTCTGTATTTTGTATCGTCTGAGTTTTGTATATCTTCTATGTTACTGTGCACAAATTTCTTTTGTGTTACTGTGCACAAATATCTTCTGTGTTTTGATGATACACTTCTTCTGTGTTTTGTATCGTCCGAGTTTTGTATATCTTCTGTGTTACTGTGCACAAATATCTTCTGTGTTTTGACCATACACTTCTTCTGTGTTTTGTATCGTCTGAGTTTTGTATATCTTCTGTGTTTTGACGATACACTTCTTCTGTGTTTTGTATCGTCTGAGTTTTGTATATCTTCTGTGTTACTGTGCACAAACTTCTTCTGTGTTACTGTGCATAAATATCTTCTGTGTTTTGATGATACACTTCTTATGTGTTTTGTATCGTCTGAGTTTTGTATATCTTCTATGTTACTGTGCACAAGCTTCTTCTGTGTTACTGTGCCCAAATATCTTCTATGTTTTGGACAATACACTTCTTTTGTCTTTTGTATCGTCTGTGTTTTGATATCTTCTGTGTTTTAGACGATACACTTCTTTTGTCTTTTGTATCGTCTATTTTTTGATATCTTATGTGTTTTGGACGATACATTTCTTTTGTCCTTTGTATCGCCTGTGTTTTCATATCTTCTATGTTTTGGACGATACACTTCTTCTGTCTTTTGTATTGTCTGTGTTTTGATATCTTCTGTGTTTTAGACGATACACTTCTTCTGTCTTTTGTATCATCTGTGTTTTGATATCTTCTGTGTTTTGGACGATGCACTTCTTTTGTCTTTTGTATCGTCTGTGTTTTGATATCTTCTGTGTTTTGTTCCCTCTGGGTTTTGTTCCTTATGGGTTTTGTTCCTTCTAGGTTTTTATTTCTCATGTGTTTCTTCGCCTAGACATAACTTCTTCTATAGAAGTCCAAATGAATTGTTTCTTGAACCATTGGACTCGTAAGACATTACCCTACTTCTCCACCTAAAAATCATAGCCATCTGAAATGAATTAAGAAAGAATGAGTGAGAAATTTGGAACGGGTACGGTAAGTGCGCCCTTATATTATATGAACTGGGGTTATTCCACTGAACATACTTCAGTCTCTTGATTATATCTAGATCTATAGGATTCCAAATGAGTGATGAATTGTAATTTCGATGGTTTTAGTGAGGCATAAACCTAAGCTTGAATCATACTTAGATGAGTTTCGGATATAGGACTAATAATGTGATCAGAATAAGGGAACGATACCCGGGATTATCATTAACATGCGTTATACATAAGTTATTTCATACATGTGCATCATTGGATACTTATGATTAAAGAAATTGTGATATTGTGTATGTTATTTATTATAGAGGAGTTGTTAGTAGTGTGCCCTAGGCCAATGGATATTTATGATTCATGTATTAACATTATGACTTGTTAATAATATATTATGAGGTATTCCTTT